>JAVQJF010037059.1:0-16606 GCA_036023855.1 Gadopsis marmoratus
ATAAATTAACAACAAAACTAATAAAATTAACATAGTGGTGCTTGGGGAGTGCGCCGCGTTTTTGTTGTATTTTCTCCCCCGCCCCCCCCCCCCACCAAGCCCGCGGGGGGGGGGGGCCCCCATACTGAGAGTCATCATCAGTACAGGAGAGACATGTGAGGAAAAACACATTTCACATGGAAAAGCCATTTGCAGCAGGTGGAGGAGAATAGCAGCCATGCATGCTCCTCCAAACCATTCTCCCTCCATCGTCTTCACTCTCAGCAAGGACTCGTGGTGCCACGCAACACTTCACAGCACGAGTGTTGCCTAAAAGAATAGAGCGGTAACCCTCTTGTCCACGGAGGCAAGCACGGGGCCCCCGTCTCACACCCCATCGCTCACATAAGAAACACAGGCACTGCAGGGGGCGAAGACTGACAGCCTGACACATCCAGCTTTCTAAGTGCCAGGGATGCAACATATTTTTGACAGCGTATGTGGGAGAGAGCAAAAGGGTTGTTTTAATAGCCCAGGGACGGCTGGGGCTTCAGATTTACAATCAAAGCTCGACATAAAGCTCTGTCACATTGTGTGACGCTAACATGCCCTGCCTGGGTCTCGAGAGGCTGACAATCCAATCCACCTCTGTTACTGAGCTATGACATGTGGCAATGCCAATGATCTGTCAGTCTCTCGCCAAGGCGTTGCAGTGACAGAACCTATAATCATCTCGGGGATGGTTAGATTTCTGAGAGCAGTGCAGAGGATGAAGGATTGTAACGGATGTGGCACATCCACACCTATATGCTATTTGGACAGAGGGCAGAGCAAGTCTTGTCAAATTACAAACAAATTAAGAGCCTTTTTCTGCCCCCTAGTGACAAGTACAAAGGGGCATTTTCAGCACCAGGGACAGTTTCCCGCTCCGCTGCTGCTCTTCATCCAGAGCTCTCATTTAAACTGACAAAATCTGTCATCAGTTTATAATTCCACGTAAAAATACATCGAGTGATTGACATCAGGTAATTAATTCTGACGTTCTGCACCCAAAATGTCAACAAACATTAATTATTGCACAAAGAATCCTTCATGCAAATTGGCAATCCTCAGTCAAGATGCCGTTCCCATTGTAGCAGGGCGGGTGATGCAATTTCTCTACAACAACAAGAAGCCCAATGGAGAAATTACGCATGGGCTTCAGCCTGCTTGCAGTGTAGGCTCGGCATCCAAAGGAATGCTAGTATTCCTCTCCATTTGGGAGTGAAAGATGAAATACCCAAGCCGGAGGGGGTGGTGGGAGGTCGAGGCTTGAAAGTGATCACTTACCCTTTTCCAAACTGAGGTTTCTGCAAACTTCAAGTTCTGCCATTTAGGACCGGAGTTGTTGCTCTCACAAGATCCCTCCATGCGTTTTGGACATCATTGCCATCTCCCAGCGGTAGCGGTTTGAAGTACAGTCAAAACATGCCTGACTGGTCCTTTACTCCGCGACGACGACTGGACGTTACACGAGGGGGCGCCGTGATGGTTACGAAGTGTCACTTTTTTTGTTGTTGTTTTGTTTCTCTGAGCGCAGCAACGAACTGCCCCCCCCCCCGGCATCAGCCTCCGCGTGCGCTCCCCATCTGCGGAGTGGCTTCAAGCCGCTCGCGTCCACAGCCCGTGCGCGTGCATCCTCTCCTCTCCCAGGACGCAGCGCGAGGAAGGCAGCACCGGGAGCCGATGCCTCACGAGCTCGACGGTCTGTCGTTGTAAACAAGCGTGAAGACGCGCGTGGAGTGGGCGCGAGCCCGGGGCGGCCGTTTGGACAGTTCACCAGCGTCGCCCGACAGTTTGAATTCCCCACCGCGCTGAACTCGTGTCACATCCGCTTGTCTGTTTGTTTGTTTGTTTGTTTGTTTTTGGTCAGCTCCTCGGTGTATGTCCGTGGTAGGGAGGGGGGGGGGGGGAGTCACCATAGCGCGGGGATGCCAGCGCTCTGACCCACTTTAGGGTGTCTGTGTGTCTCTCAGTTTGGGCATTGTTGCCTCCTCGGAGACACAGCAGGACACAGGCTCCCTGGACCTGAGGGATGCTATGCAGAGCGCATACTGAGTCCCAGAGAGCAAGAGAGATGGAGAGAGCGCGAGTAAACATTCATTAATGGGTAGTTTGTTTGGCTTTTAAAACGGTGTGTGTGTGTGTGTGTGTGTGTGTGTGTGTGTGTGTGTGTGTGTGTGTTCAGCCTCAAGTGCATCATTCTAGTTGAGTCAATTCCCTAATGAAAGCGTGGTCAAGTTGGAGCTCCCAGATTAGTCGTGTTTATTGGTTCGGATTAAAGTCAATTAATTTAGGATTGCAGGAGACAATGACTAAGCACACACACACACACACACACACACACACACACGCACACACACAACTGTATATGAACGTCACACATCACACACACACACACACTTGTGTTCAAACACTGAGAGCAAGAGGCAGAGGTTACCAAATCGATTAGTGCTGTCTGAAGGAAGGTGCTGCCTGAACACCAGTGTCACCAGCTGTTCAAAGGTGTGTGTGTGTGTGTGTGTAGCTGTGTATTAGCAAGTACTTGAGGCTTCCCAGTGACTGCTCACTTTGATTTAAGTGTAAACCTCTTTTCATCCACACCTGCCTGATCACAGTCTCCAGCACCTCCACCCATCTCACCCACCCCACCCCAAACCCTGTTCTCACACTGATTTATGTACCGTGTGTGGCCAAACAAAAACCATCATCCTCTCTGTCATTCACAAAAGACTGGAAGCCACTGGGAGGAAGGGAAAGAGACAGGAGAAGCAAAGAGAGGCATATGCTTTCAAAATGGTTCTGACTGACAAGAAAGGACAAACTGTCAGTGACAGGAAGGAATGTTAACAGACAGGAGGCCAACCAGATGTAAAGGTTGGAGAGGATATAACAGACACTTTATTTCTTTATATAGAATCAGATTGGATTGGGGTGGAAGGGTGGCGCAAGCTCACTTTTATGGGACTTTAAGAAAATGCCTTCTCATTTCATGCTCAGTGCTATTCATTTTCATTTTAACCACATTAATTAACCACATATTCCGGAAGAAAAGTCAACTTTGGCTTAAAGAAATATACTCGCAATGGGAGGAAATGGGTGATATTCCCATAAACATGGTAATGCCCTCATTTCTAATCACGACAGAAGAGGAAACGGACACTTGTGTTTACTGTCTGCAGATTACAGATTTGTCATGGATTTGTCTGGCGGATCGGATCGGTCACTCTGCAGCCTCACCGCATCGCAATTAATAAATCATGATCAGACTGATGCCATTATGTGTCTGGACTGATGTCAGCCTTCAAGGAGAATGAAAAAAAAAAAGCACTATTTGCTCTGGTTTATTAAATCGTATCTGATAAAACACACGGGCATAGACAGGTATGCATACGTGTGTCAGGGTGCTCAGATGCATGCAGACATTAGTACATGCTGGATTATGTGTGTGTGGGGGGGGGGGGCAACTGAGATTTGTCTTTTTTCTTCAACTGAAGAGAAACACATGGCAATACAAGTCAGGTATTGCAGGTCACTAGTATACAGTTTTGTATTTGCACTTTTAAAAAAACCACAGTATTCAGTCTGAATGAAGTTCTGTGGAAAGTTTTTCATTCATGTCACATAATGATTTAGTGGCTTTGGGTACCAACAAACATTAATACGGTTTTATTGATGCCATATGACTGAATCCTGGCTGTGCTGTCTGCAGTTAAAAGCATATTATTTCCTAGTACATAGTATTTGAGAGGCACAATAGTGGAGACGAGTCTCCCTCTACTGTACGTTACCATGACATACAGTTATCCGAGGGGGTAGGCTACGTTATATTCTGTCCGTTATATTATTCTGTATGTGTGTGTCATTGATATTTACCGTGAAAGGTGCTGTTGTCTGTCAGGAAGTGCCGGCGGTACTGTGGCTCTCCTTTCCTGTTCACCACCCAGGAGCTCATGGTGAGAGGACAACAATTGGACGACCTGTGAAGAGGAAGAGAATTGAACCATGTTTCCAAACATTTTGCAGGAATTAAGTGAATTTGAAAAGTAATTGAATTCAAAATATGATATAATGTATAAAAAGAATAACTGTATCTTGTGTCTTGTGCTATGAGCCAACTCACAAATCTCAACAAATAGCACAAGGAATGATAGACTATGTTAAAAAGAGAAGGAGAAAGAAACTGCTTAAATTTCCTAAATTGTGGACTCTCAATGTATTTACTTAAACCTGGATGTTTAATGTGTTACCAATGAAAACCCATGCCTGACAGTCTCTGCAGTATTAACTTTAATTACATCAGGAGCTGAAGAAAATGTGGTGTGAAAATTAGAGTCAGAAGAGAGTTTAATATTTTAGGACTGGTTAACTATCACAAGTCAACAGGCAACTTTATTTTTAAATAATTAATAAATACATTAAAAAGTTATGCAAATGTTCAGATTTACATAAGCAAATGTTTTAGGCAATTGCAACACACCTATCCCTCTGCTGTTCTTTAGCTCCATATATAGTGACTCAACCATGAAAACATTCTTTGATCCTCCTCTTTACATCCTACCAGGTCCCCTGGTCAGGTCTCTTAGTCCACCTTTTTGTCCTCTTTGAATTTCTGCATCTCTCTCCATGTATTCTCATTTATCTTCTTTCTGTTTCTCCTCGCCATTATTCCCGGATTCCCAATTCTCCACTACTTCCTCCTGATCACTTTTCATCCCTACATCTCCCACTGCCAGTTTCACTGCTTAAGTGTTTCCCCACCTGTTGCTCATCTTTCTTTCTGTGATTTACTGCTTTCCACTACACACACACACACACACACACACACACACACAGGAGATCTATAGGTCTAGAAAGGCTCGGAGCCCCTTGGACAGTTGTTGGCGCCTGTTGCCGGCTGACCTGAGGAGAAGTGACTGTCTGGTCGAACACGTAGAGCTCATGGGTCAAGTATCTTAAGGTGAAAGTACTTTCCTGTGACCCTGCCACCACCTCACTTTAAAACACGGAAGCCTGTAATATCTGTGATGTTTATGACAGACCATATGGACAAAGACCCACTCATTCTGTTAATATGACACCCATGTCATGGTGAATCAGTGTGTGCACAGTGCAGAACTGAACCCACATGGATAACCGCAGTGTAAATGTATTTTTCATAAGCAATGTTTAATATATGTTCCTTTGAATAATGTAACAATGACGTTTATATCATCACTAATATTTTATTATTATTGATTAAATATTAAGCTGTATACTCTGGTTAGTCAAAGGTGGCGCAGATAGTTAACTTTCCAAGATACAAAAAAAAAAAGGAAAATGAAACATCCTGCAAAAACAAG
The DNA here is from genome assembly GCA_036023855.1 of Gadopsis marmoratus. Lineage (NCBI taxonomy): Eukaryota > Metazoa > Chordata > Actinopteri > Centrarchiformes > Percichthyidae > Gadopsis > Gadopsis marmoratus. The sequence continues at coordinate 5,361 of JAVQJF010037059.1, forward strand.
ACAAAAGATGGAGGCCAAAAGATTCACTTTTACGACATGACATGGAGAAAAACACAGGGATGAAAGTGCTTAAAGAAAAACGGCAACAAAGAAAACACCTATAGTCAGACTATAATCAGTGCGCTCTGATGCTTTGGTAGAGAACCAAATACAGCTTTGACTTAATGTTATAATTTCTGCTTAACAATAAAACATTTGCAGTATGGAAGTTTTGAAAACATTTGTGCTCCCTTCATGTTATAAGCATAGAAAGTCATCTGAGGCTTTTCTTTGTAGTCATTAAACTCTGCTTCACCTTGTGGCTGCAACACCTTTTATCTGCTCTGAACTCACTGTAGAGCGCGGCCCCATGGGCCTTACTGCTTAATTATAGAATAATGTTTCTAAATTACTGTTTGTTTTCATAGCAGAGTCCAAATTAGAGATTGGAGCCGAGCAGAGGTACATGACTGGAGACATTGTTTGAGCAGCTCTAATGGCATTTTAGGTCGTGATACAGCTAGATTATATGAATCCACCATAAACAGTGAAGTCACATGGCAAGAAGAAGTAACCAGAATGTGCAAGTTTGTGAGTTTTACAAAAGCTGCAGCAAGTTACGCAGCAAATAGATTAGACAGAGTTTTTAATGCTGGTGCATCTAAATTTAACATCTCACCCATATTTCATGTCCTGCCTTTTCGTGATACTGACACAAACATAACTTATTTGCCGATAAGTCATCACTCGCATAAATATGAAGCTGCACAGCCAGCAGCTTGTTAGCTCAGCGTAGAATACTGGGAACAGGGGTAAGCGGCTAGCCTGGCTCTGTCATATGGTAACAAAATCCATCTACCAGCACCTCAAACGTTCACTTATTAACACATTCATTCTCCTTTGATTAATTGGTACAAAAATAAGCATATAAAAAAGGCACATTGTGGTTATATGGGGGGTTTTGTGGCGGACTATTTTTTGGCAGTGACTGAGTCTTGTCGTCATTGTGAGGTTGCCAGGCAACCAGTAGAGACCTTTGTTCAGATTAAACAAACAAGATATAATGTGTTAATTTGCGAGCTTTAGAGGTGTTGGTGGGTGGAGTTTTTTGGAGAGAGCCAGGCTAGCTCTTTCCCTCTGTTTCCAGTCATTATGCTAAGCTAAGCTAACCTAGCTGAGGCTGCTGGCTGTAGCTTCATATTTACCACACAGACACAAGAGTGACATTGATTTTGTTAAACCGTTCCAACAGATTCATAAAAAAAGTAAACACGGTTTATAAACCAAACCAAGTGTGTGTCATTGCATGTTGTGTGAGTTAGTAAAGTGACCCCAGCGTCTCCTCTTCTAACTGCTGGTAACACTAGTAGCCTTCTCATGTATAGGAGAGCCCAGACCACAGGGGAATACATCCTGTCTGTCAGGCTACTGGGAGAGAAAGCAACTTAAAAATAAGTGCTTCACTGCCAGACTGCCTGCCTGACTCTCATTCCCTGACAGGAAGTAGGTCGTGGATGCCCCCAAGTTAAACGTTTTGATGTACTAGACATTTAAATCAAATGGAAGTAATACAATCTGAAACATGACAATGCAGCATTTTAGTGCTTCCACTTTTCCTGCCTGTCCTGCGTGTAAAACACACATTTTATCTGACAAGAGCAGCGATCCATTTCTATTTCACAGGCTGTGGAGGTCATAATCATTGGCGGTATATACTGGATCCTTTAATATTGTGTCTTTCAAATATAACATTTGAGAGCAAGCCTTTGGCGTTCAATCAAGAATTCTTTATTAGAATCAAATACAGTGAAACAAGAATGACATGGACGTAGAACTGGGCAATATGGCCAAAAAAATTCAAAGAAACATGATTATCATATGTTTTAGAACCTCATGCACAAGACAGTTTTTTTTTCAATTTTGAGAATAATAAAAGAACTGCACCACCTCCAAGGCTGTCATCATTAAGCATACTCAAAAATACATGTTGTCCCATGCAGCTATGGACTCTTAGTACCAGGAGCTTACCTAGAGCATGAACATCAATGTTAAAAATCCATTTCAGCACAGAGAGAGCAGAAAAGTCTGCTCACTGCTTGTGTTTCTTGACAAGACATCTGCTGACAGCAAGTAGGGGGAGACTGAACAAAGTAACTTAGAAGCACTCATTTTCTTTGCCCCATCCGACTTCATTGTCGCGATGTCTCCTTGTTGTTATCATGTTATCATAACTGCTAAAACTATGAACATAAGACCCAAGTTGTAATAAAACATAAATCTCTTATAAGGGGACGTTTAGTTTGCACCGGCACACGTGATATGGCACAAATCACCCCTCTTATGTGCACCTCTGTATGTAACAAAGGCCCTCTCATGACACGCAGACACAAAGAGAGCAGCATCTGTCACCCCATATTGACACATGCCAAAGAGCACTCTATTTAGACATGAATAATGAAATGTACAATGATTGGTTTGTTTTAGGTGAACAGCTGCCATACATGCTGAGTGATGATCAACAATGTTTAGATTTTATTTAAAAATCTGCAACTGTGTCAGGGTTTATGACTTTCTTACTTACATACACCACAGTTATATGTTATTCCCTATCTCCGTTCACTACAAGTCAGTTGGGAAACATGCGGATCGTAATGGCATTCAGCCTGTAAACCACCTTGCTGTTCTGCAGAGTCAATGAGTAGCTTGTGCTAGTTAAGCGGTTTTGGTTGTCTGTTAGTCTTGGTATGCTGATGGCTGGACAGATGGTTTCTAAAACAGCCCGAGTGCTCCCTAAATCACTAACTCATTCATATGTGAAAGTATAGGCTGTAAAGACAACATGGGGAATGGAGGTAAAAGGTTTTGTAATTCATGTCAATTCATGTTCGTGAATTCGTGTAAGAATATTGTCATTGTGAAATACATTGTTACAAACATCGAAATTCTTTCAAAGTTTCTGTTTTACTGTGTGTGCATGTTGCACTTTAAAAGTAAGACTCAAAGAGGGAATGTAAAATATTTGTGTTCCTGCTAACAATGGTCAATGGTCACATTTCTATTTCAGATTCAAGCTCATCTACATGGAATATCAGTTCAAAAACCTAGGGCTGCAAATGACTGATTAAGTGTCATTATTGATTACTTTTCAGATCATTCTCTTGATTAATGGATTTATTATAACAGTGAAAACGTCTGGAAATAGTGAACATTAATGATCACAACTTATTGTTTTCTCTAAACGACATTTCAAAACCCAAAGACATTACATTTATAACTTACTGCAAATCCTTACATTTGAGAAGCTGGAACAAGAAAATGTTTTGACAATTCTGCCGAGAAGATTCTTCAAACAATTAAGCGAAGATTGTTGCCAAATCAGTTTCTGATGATCAGCTGATTTTTTATTCAGTTAATAATTTGAGCCCTACAACATGGCTATAGCGTGCTTATACCATGTTAAGAGGAAGTTGTAATATCCAAGTGTCCAGCCAGTCGGTGAGCCTTTGACCTGATAAGGACACAGAGGTGCAGTGAGGCTATCTGAGCGTGTCAACAGACCCGTACTAAGGCATGGAGTCGTAAAAACAAAAGCTGTGGAATCTCCTCTGCAAAAGTGCTGCGTGTCCAAACTGATGTACGGTCAAAATTTAAAGCTGAAATACATGTGCTTAAAAATAAAGTTTTGGAAAACCAAGAGCTCAATCTTACTTAGATTTCATATTATTTCGTGCGTGGTAGAATGTGTGTGTGTGTGTGTGGTGGGGTCGTCTTGCTTGGAATTGAGGGGTGGCTAAGGTCATAAGTCAAACCCTCAGATCCATTTGAAGCAGAGACAACCCCCCCATTTCTCCCTCCTGTTCCTATCCTTTACTTTTACTCTGGTGTTTTGGACTCACGCTGCCTGTTTAACATCCTCATTGACAAGAGGGAACTGTTCATTTTCTGCACAAGCGAGAGAAGTTGTATGGCGCGAGTGCTGAGTTGATAACACATCAGCTTTGTACCAAGAGAATCCAAAAATACACAGTTTCCCATTCCAGTGCTTTTAGATAGATATGAGCAAGTGCCTCTGACGTACAGTAGCACAAAGTGGCAGCTTGTTCATTTTGATCAAGTAATGAATCCTCACACACACACACACACACGCACACACACACACACACACACACACACACACACACACACACACACACACACATAGTATACTGTATACAGTACACATATCCACAGTTTGGTTCATTCAATCCCAAAGTGTTCACCCTCATCCTCCCTTTATTTCCACCAAGAAACTTCAATTATTCATGAGGGATCACAGCACCCACAAAGAGTCATGTTTCCACTCCTACAACCCTACACCAGCAAGCTGATACACTGTTCACAATACTTCAAGTCATAAAATAACAAAGGAGTCACTTTACGGCTGATGCATTCCTTCACACACACACACACACACACACACAGCCTCTACAGTGCATGTGGGTGTGTGATGGAACAGCTACCTAGTTACTTTCCAGTTATAGCTACCTAAGTTGCTTACCAGTAAATGTTTATTGTGACAGCGGGTGAGAGCAAATATCAAGGACAAACTGCACAGTTTAAGCGACTGAATTTGGACCTGAGGCCTATATGCGAATATCAGTTTACATGTAAGTTTCACCAACTCTGCCTGACAAAGACACTCCTTGTATGAGACGTTGACAACACTGTGTATACAGGTTTATCGGGCAGAAGCAAAGTTACCTTTGTGGTTTCTGGGGTGCATTTCAGCGAGTGTCACGCCAGCTCTCTGTCTCTTTAAATCTCTTTGTCTTTCACACCCAGCCAACTGCACACAACCACTCAAATCAAATAAAAAAATCCCAAAGGACTCTGCCCTCGGATGGGGGAGTGCCCCATCTCTTTCTCTCTGGGATGACTACCGGCTGAGTGTAATAAAGGCCTTTGTTATGCTGCCCTGCTTCAGATCTGTTGTAGCACAATGGGAAGGAGCACTGGCATGTGAAATGCATGCAGCAGAAAATGCTTTATTAATCACACAGATGAAATATTGATTCTGGTTGCAAACAAGCCACATAACAGTTCAAGTACATGGCACAAATATGTAAGGGATTACATCCACTCAGGCAAGTTGTGGTTGCCAAATAATCCAAGAACAAAATAAATGTTTTGGGCCTGATTTCCTACGGCTTACCTGAAGTAGTACAATGAAGACTTAAGGATTAAAATGTCTTGAGTTTCTGTGTCCAGGCACACAGGTTTAACAAGTGCACATCTGCTCGGATAGTGTGTACAGTGTCCTACCAACACTAAATTTAAAGTGACAGCTAACTGCGTGCAGATTGCCAAAGTCAGGAAAGTGCACAGTTAAGTCCCAAGAAACAGGCTTTTGAAGTTAGTAAAATGCACCTTGTGAGATATAATGTCATTTATCGAAAATGGAATGGCAGTCTTTCATGAATCACATCAAGCATCACAGGCTTACTTACTTCTGTCACTTCAGTTTCAGATTTTGAAACCACGTAGTCAGCTTCCTCACAAAACCTTGCTGCGTTAACCACAACAGTAGTCCTTCAGGTGCTGAGCGTCCATGGCACAAGGCATAAATAATGTGATATAAGTCAACAATAGTTCCAACAGTGTGGTTTCAGGGAGAGAGAATGTCCCAACAACTTCTCTGGTGTGCAAGTACCCACCACTACATCAAGCACAGTGCCTTTTCAAATGACTACTACTAGTGTGGGGCCAGTGGGGTTGGGAAAGACCGGCAATGGATTTCGGAGCGGACTACTTTCCCACTCATTCGTTTAGTCCTTCCATTCAAACTTAAGTTTAGACTCATTAAATTCTTGTCCATCAAAATTCAAGAACACTGGCATAAACCTCTGTAAACTGATATCCTCATTGCCCTTTTCACCACTGTGAAAAAAACTGTTTTTTCTTTCTTTTAACTGGCTAAAATATTAATTAATGATTGAATTCTAACAGTCATCATTGTGTGCAGTAGTATTTAAAAGATGACGAAGAGGCAGGTGGTCCCACATCGACCCCTGAACATTTCAGATTTTTTTAAATGGTCTTGCTCCTTTGAATCATTAAAGAGCTACTTCGAGATCAACTTCGGACAAATGGTGAGTAACTTACAGTATGGCAAGTGGCCAGGTGGCACATTGATGCCCATGTGTGTCCTGTCAAATACAGATCTAGATTGCACCACGGATAAATATTGGATTATTGTCTGAGTTGACATAAAAGATGCAGTCACACTAAATATTACAAAGGCATCTGAAACTTTTAAACCTCAAAAGTGAACAAGTCTAAAGCTCCGTGATCTCCAGCTTCAGAAACATCACTCTGCCTTCCCCTTGTTGTCTGTCTCAGCCGTGGTTTCCCTCCAACTCCTCCCTCAGTGACAGTTCAAAGTCTGGCAGCAACAGCCACCAGCCTGAAATGCACCTTACAATTTAAACCAGCCCACCAATCACGAGCCTCTTCGGCCTGTAAGAGTCTCTAGTAACATTTGCACAACAAAAGATAGCTGATTCATCACCCCCCCCTCGCCTCCTCTGTCCTTCACTCCCCTTCCCTTCCACTGTGACTCCTCCTCTCCTGCCTTTGTGCTCAGACCCAAAATCCCCTTCTACCCCTGCGACCCTCCTCCCCTTTGCTCTAATCTCCTTGCGCCCATTGGATTGACTGCTTCAGTGCGACCTCTCACAGCACCGAGACCCATCACCCTGCACCCCACAGGACACACACACCAGTCTGGCCTCACCCTCCTCTGCTGCCTCACATGGATGAAGCACAAGGTGCAATTTTGGCAATAATGACAATCACGTGAGCATAATCTGGACACACAGGACATTTTCTTTGGGGCTTATTCAGCTCATTGGAACAAAATCAACAGATAAAAATCCAAATTTTTTTCCCCCTCTTGTTGTGCGTTTCTCATTCATTTCTACAACGATGCCATAATAATGATATGAAATGAAAGGCAGTTTCCCGGTTTGGTCCCTATTCTTTATTTCAGTGCTTAAATACTCTAATGTCTTGGTCACATTACGGCTAAAAAGGTACTTGAGGTACTTAAAGACCCCCCCCCCCACACATACACACAACATGTCAGGCTCCCATGGGGTTTGAGGGCGGCCAATGTAGAGTTCAGCCTTTGCTTCGCCTTGTGTTTCACATTTGGTGTTTCTATGGCAACAGTGATCTCAGAGAGGGACAAGTGGACCCCCCTCTCCATTTTGAACACCATTAACGTACCCAGCCCCCGTTCTTGTGTTTGGTGGGGTGTCCCACACACATGCACGCCTACAGAGGAGGCTGTGCTTAGCTGTGGTTTAATGTAGCAACTGAAAGCCAAGGGATTAGTTTCAGGTTTTGAGACAAACCTTTTTAATAATTTCATACTTCTACAAAGTGTGAAATGCAGTAAAAGTAACAACAGAACTCTTTGCAACAGGTGTAATGAGGAATGTTAAGTAAATATTAGAGCTTTTGTTTTTGTAATCAGAATTGAGAAGTGTATCTGTCACACAAGACAGATTAGTGATGGATGGCACTTTCTTAAACCTGTACTTAAGACTCTTTTTAGATGCGTCAGTATATCAGTTGGCATAACAGGAATACAGTATAGATAAAAAAAGATTGTGTACTGTCAGGTTTTGATTATCTCAGAGCTCAAATGCAATTTAGTCTAGAATCAGTCACTTAGTGCATCAAGTCCTCTTAAAGATCCTCCTCATCAGTCTGACTAAAGCGTTGTCCCTGACAGCCTTGGAGGCCCTCTCCCACAGGCTGTCCTGCTTCCACAGTCCCCGCCCCTTCCTCTCAGCCTTGACCTCTGCCCTGTGCAGCCGTTTGTGGAGACGCCAGTAGAGGCGAGAGTCAGGCAGGACTCCGACAACAGGCGCAGTGCGAGCCAGACCGAGCCTGAGGACCTCTTCGTTAATACAGTAGCTCCACATCGAACCCTGCTGGAGAGATGAGGGAAGACAAGGAAATTGGTTCATGGAATATAAAGTCTCAAGTCTGACATTAAGTATACAATTATATCCCCCATTTGTCTCAGTTATTAGATCCCTCACCCTGCTTTGAGACACCAAGCAGTGTAGTATGTCGTCCTCTCGCCCGATAAGTTTCAGCCAGACTGTTTCGGAAGGAGCCAGGTTCTTCTGCAGCCATAGCCTGCCCTCCGGAGTCAACTCCACTCCTGCAAGACGCACCAGCATCGGGGATGTGCACACTCCTATAGAGGACAAATTAAAGAGCCATTTACCTTACATGTTATAGTAAAGGTTATATAGCTGACATGTAGAGATTCATATTCACATGTATGGTCAGAGTGTAATTGTGCATACTCTGTAGTATAAGTATTGTTTGACATTTTATTTTTGATAATAGTGCTGATATGATGCCTGAGCTTTGGTGCAGATACCAAAATTCTACCTTTTGTACCTTATTACCTTATTCTACCTTACTTTGAGAAATATATGTGTGTTTTTTCTACTATCATTTTGTGATTTAACAAAAAGGAGCAAAACCTCTCAAATGTCAAATGTTGTCAAACACAAGCAGCTGTACCAGAACTTTGCCTCCATTAAATAGTCAAAAATTGGCAACAGATTTAGCTTCAAATCATTAACTACCTAACTGAACAAGACTACAAATTTGACCAGACATTTGATACATACATACATACATACATATGAACAGAGACTTCACATGAAAAATAGCAAAGTCAGAGCAATCACACCTATAAAATAAATGTCAGTAAGTTATCGTTGTGTAACAACCACAGTCCCAAACGATGGGTCTAGCCAGCTTTAAAATGTGGGGGGTCAAGTGGGACAAAGGTAATATTTGAACTAGCTAGATAAAAGCCCATCTGCGAGTCCTCCGCACTGAAGTTGCTGATGGTGCACTCTGTATAAAGCACAGCCTGCTTGATTTTATTGCTCAGTGAATACCACGATTTGATAACACAGCTAACACGCTTACCTGTCACTCTCACTCATGAAAAGATGATCAAATGCAACGGTGTCTGACTTTATAAAGTAAAAATGTCACAATGACATTTTTGGTGTAACAAGATAAAAAGGGGGCGCCCCAGCAGTAAATTGTTGTGCTGTTCATGACACAAGCAGCGTCAGGATTTGTGTTCGTGGCACAGATTTGCTGATTGGACCATTTAAATCTAACAGACTCGCAATGGGTTATCTTTCCGCAGGGAGGCTGTTGTTTTTCATCATTTGTGTGCGTGTGTGTGTGTGTGTGACATCCCACATTACCTTTGTGTTTTGAAAATAACGGAGAGAGGACTGGCAGATAAATCGGGACATGCTCCACTTCAAGTCCCTTCTCTGTGATTGAATGAACTCTCCCACGAAGGCTGACATTCCTCTCAATGAAACTGGCGGGGATCTCAAACGCAGCTTGAAATCTGGTGACCTGAAGAGGTGGAATGAGACAGCTGAGTGGCAACAGTCCAAGTCTGATGTTATAATACGCAGCGAGATGAGATTTTGGAATTAACTGGGCCAACAAAAGGAGCCTTTTGGTCTTAATCAAGCGGTCTGCAAGAACCTATACAGGTTTCACTTTACTGAGGAGCATTAGAGTCCAAATGTAGCCCGAAACAAAGTAGGGAATCTGAACATCAAATGCAAAACGTGGAGTCTGCAATTTCATATTTGCCTTTCGCTCTTACCAGTTTGATACTCCTTGCTATTACAATGACGCCAGCAACTGCAAGTCCAATGCTTATGTTCTGTGTGAGAGACAGGAGAGCAGTTGACAGGAGCCAGTCAGCCCAGCTGAACATGTGCTGGACGATGACAATAAGAAATGACACATAATAGTGACACGGGGGGGCATCAGAAGCCCCACTGGGGTCAACTGGTGATGTCTGGCGGGACTGGCCGGTGACACAGTGGTACAGAGGAGTACTTTGGAGGGAATTAGTCCAGATTTATGATTTATTTCTTCTCTTTTTTAACGCTCCCTCCTTTCTCTTTTCCAGGACTAAACGTCGAGGCAGGTGGCTCGCCACGCGCGCATCACCAGTCACCCGCAGGCTCCTCCTCCTACCCGCACGGGGGTCAAATGATCATCTGCGAACTCGGATATCAAAGACACGATGTTGCGAGACGACTGGCTTCCTCGGTCCCTTTGTTGCCCGTCCCTCACTCGCTCGCCGGCGTCTGCTTCTCTGGAAGGCTCCGGCATGTTGTTGACGTTTGCGCGACGCATCCGGTTATTGCTGGTGCAGTGTCTCCGCCCTGCGGCTCGGTGGGGATACGACAGGATGGCGTTGAAAGTGCGCCTGAATGCGTTACGTTGATATACAGCATGTGTTGTACAAAAAATAAATAAATAAATAAAATCTATACCAACGCTGTGAACTTCGCACTGTTGAGTGTCAAAGACTTTAACTGCCCAAAGCTCCTTTTAGCCCAGTAACACGGCGGGTGACAAACGTTGTCCGTGCGCTTTGCAGCGGAGACTCGCAGCCTAATAAACACCGCCGGGATCACGTTTGTCTGCACAACTTGACTTGGATAACTTCACACCTGCGGTGCGAGTCAACGCGCAAAGCAGAAGCGCAAGTCAGACAACAGAATGACCCCTTTTCGTTTATATTCACTTAGCATATTCTTTGCAGAGCGCCGCCGTCGGCAGCTCCCCGGGGCAGCAGATGTTGAACAGCGAGCCGTGTTTCTCGCCGAAGGAGTGACCGCGGACTGTGTGACAGATGCACCGGAGCCCTCATCTTGTAAACTGTGAAGTCATGGAGCTACTTGAAGACGGATGACGCCCCCATTACCGCAAATTGGCCAATAGGAGTTGAGAGGCAGAGTTGTCCTCCTGGCCGCCATTAAAGAATTCAATCCATGAACTGAAATAATGGAAATCTGCAGGACCCATGGAATCAGGCAGAGAAAAGTCGCCGATGAGTAGTATCGCTATATTGGCATTTCATCCGCATTGAGAGTAGTTGTACTATGACGGGACACCGTGGCGGTTTTAGTGAAAAGGAGGGCGGCGTGTCTAATTGTTTTATTTAGCTAGCAAGCTAGCGGTGGAGCTCTGGTATGTTAGCTTTTGTGCTAGCAGGCTAGGAGCGATCAGGGGGAGGGGAGAGTTCCTTTGCTTTGAAATTGTTTCAGATCAGCTAGCTGGCATTAGCAGCATTAGCACACCTTTTGGGGTGAAGTTTTTTTTTTTTTTTTTTTTTTTTTTTTTTTTAGTTGTGGGGGTGGTAT
>JAVQJF010037070.1:0-25789 GCA_036023855.1 Gadopsis marmoratus
ATATTTCATAATTTATTACAGTTATTTAAATTAAACCCTCTGAGAAGTTTAGTAAGGAAATCTTTGTTAGAACTGCTGTCTGAAAACAGACATGGGTTTTTCTTTAGTAAGATGTTACAAACCAAAAAGGTTGGAAACCAACAGTTTAACCCTTGTTTTATTTTATAAGCTTAGCAAATGCTAAAACTCTAAACTAGTAACATAAGTGATCAAATCATTGTAGGACAGTTAAAGGTATAATAAAACCCTCTGAAATGTAGTGGAGTAAAAGTATAAATAGCATAAAATGGAAAAATTGACATGAAGTACCAGTACTAGGTAAATGTACAATCCACCACTGCAGATAGAACCATCAAAACCTCTTCGGTGACAGATGGGTGTTTCAGAAGCAGTCATTGTCCATCATTCATTTGTGTTTCTATTTCTATACACACATTGTTTTTGAACAATTGAAGTACTACATTAGTAAAAATACAGAAAATAAAGACCATTCACAAATGGAAAAGGAGGTATTCTAGAGGTATTCAGATCCTTTACCACACTGAGAATACTCGTCTACAAGTTAAAGTCCTGCATTCAAAACCTTACTTAAGCAAAAGAACTCATTCTGCAGATAAATGGTCCCTGTCAGTGTTTCACTATATGATGTTTAATATTACTGCTGCATTTCACTGCTGTGGATGTTTATGGTTGAGTTCATCTGAACTACTTTTATATACTGTGAGGTGGTTTCATCTACAGCAATGCATCATATTCTAAACTGAAGGTTCATCGTAGCACCGCTGTCCTGTGAGAACCACGTATCTGTAAAAAGTCCAGGTGCATTTTCCAGGTAGTCCAGGAGAGGTTAGACACTTTATTTAGCTTAAGTCTACGATCCCTTTCTCAGCCTATAAAGACACTCAGTCCTTCAGTCCCATCATTGCCTACAGAGACACATACAACACATATGAGGGCCTCAAGAGACGCTGAGTGCTCCGGTTGTCCCAGACGGGGGACGCAGCGCCCCCTGCCGGTTCAGCCGGTACCGCCGAGGGGAGGAGCCGCACGAGCTGCTTTATAAAACCGCCTTGATCCCAGAGACGAAAACACTCCCGAAAGACAGCCAGCTGTGCAGATACCTGCGGGAGCCACCGAGCGCACAGTGAAACCTCCCCGTCGTACCGGAGCCAGCGGCCCGTCCGGTGCTGTTGCCGTCGCCGGGTCTCTGTCGGGTAACGAAACCAGAAAAACGCTGCCGCCTGCCGCTGGAGCTACACTGCAACGCATCTGCGCAGCACGCAGCAACCAAGAGGGGGGGGGGGAAACGTCGCATCAGTGTTCATGAAAATGCCGTTTCCCGTTAACGGCATCCTTTGCACGCTCGCGCTGCTGGTCCTGTGGCGCGCGGAGGAGCTCGCGGAAGCCTGCAGCTGCGCCCCGGTACACCCGCAACAGGCGTTCTGCAACGCCGATGTAGGTGAGTACGACACCGGGGACTGTTGTTGTTGTTGTTGTTGTTGTTGTTGTTTAGCCAGCTAACGTCGCACCAGGCTGCAGCCGCTCAGCCCGCCTCCGGTGCGCCCTGAACGGGTTCACAGAAGCTGCTGGAAACCGCTGGAAAGCCTGAAGGGGAAGGGGAAGGGGAAGGGGGGGGGGGGGGTGTTCTCCACAAGGCCATATGGTCCCGACAGTTTGCATTGCATTGCATTCAGACTGCAGACGCACGCAGATCCCATTGGCATATTTTGTCACGTCATGGTGACTCTCAAGCATCCACCGATAAAATGCCAAAGTTGTTTAGGTGTCATGGAGGGCATGCTTTGGAGGGACACACGCACCCACAAACGCATGCTCAAGTCCATAATAAATTCATTCTAACGTGACACTAAGGAGTTAAAAGCACCTGTGGCACTCACTCATGAGTTAATGACCTCAGTGAACCTTTATGTTATTTATCTCCTTATAGTCCTCTGGAATCCACATTAAGAGGATTATACTGTTGTATCTCAGGGTGTAAGTCCACTATGTGTACGTCAGTGTAATATACAGGAAGGCGTCATGGGGGGGGGGGGGACCATCTCTGTACATAATGTCTCAGGTCTGGAGGTGTGTGTGTGTGTGTGTGTTTACCAGGCTTCACCCTCAGCAGCTCCAGGACGAAGAAGCAGCAGCGTCGCCTGGCTTCTGCAGGGCAACGTGGCACAAGAGAGGAAAAGAAAAGCGACAAGGAGGGAGAGTGTGGAGAGGAGGACAAGGGATGGAGAATGTTGAGAGAAATTTCAGGGAGTGGAGAGAGGGTGGGGGGAGGGCGGATTAAATCTCAACCACAGAATATGTCACACCGTGAGCTTTGCTCCATTTATTTATTTTGTTGTTTTCTTATGTCCATTCCTGCCCTGTTTCTTCCTGTGAGGGGTGGTGCAGGGAGGAATTACAGGAATGCTGCTGGGGTTTTCCCAACTTTGGGACACACACTTTCACAGTCCAAATAGAGAACCGTAAGCCTGCTGCCATGCATCCATGACATCTGGCTGTCAGTTCAGGGTGTGTTTTTATGGGGAAAAGGCAATAAAAGTCACGGTCAAAGTTAGAATATGCTCGGCATCTGTGAGAATGAGAAACTTGAAGACCACACTATTCTTGCTCCATCTTTTCTTCCTTTTTTTGAGTCCTTATTCACCCACATGCTGTGTGTGTGTTTGCGGATAAGATCTGCAATTTTTTATTGCAAAATGACAGCTCTATTTTCAGGTGTGAGTCAATCTCTCGCTGAGCTGGCTGGACTTAGAAACAGGATGTCTCACAGGAGAGGTGTGTTTGGTGAGCTCAAGTTCTGTTTTTTTGAAGGGTGTATGAGTCAATATAGCTTTTGTCAGCGAATGGAGGATGCGCGTTAAAAGGCCATGCAAACCGCTAAACGGCGACAACACTCTGTGTCATTGTCCGGCTGTGATTTCAGGGTGGAATCTGAGGATGGTGCTGTGGCGGATCTGAAAACCCCAATCTGCTGGGAGAAACACCCAGATAAGACACCGCACAGGCAGAGTCAAGTCAGAGGCTGGACCTCGGTGAGAGAGAGAGAGAGGAGAAGCAGGAGTGAAATGGGGTTTGAGTTTGAAACGAGCAGAGAATCAGAATAGAGCTGGTTGTCTGGCTGCCCAGAATGTGCACGTAGGCAACAACAAAGTGGCATTGTCAACAGTTATGTGGTCTTGACAATTTATATTAGTTGTCTTGTTTTTTTTTTTTTGGTGAAATCGGATCCCACTCGTTGCATGTTCACACACATGCATGGACCGTGTGTGTGTGTGCTTCTGTTTTTCATGCCCAAATGTGCCCCAGGCAACACCGCAAGCCATAAAGACAGAGCAGTGTCATGCACCTACCACACAATCACTCACACACACACACACATATATGTACGTGTGCAGAGACAAACATCCTCTTTTTGTATACATCTGTTGCCCACAAAGGGGAATTTTCTCAGCAGCCCAGCCTACTCAGATTGTCCTTAGGCTGTGCGGTGTGGAGGTCTGTAGTAATGGACATGCAACAACACACTGACGGTACATGTCTCCATTTGTGCAAATATAGACACGTTTCCTTCATGAAATTAACATGCATCATAAGCAAAGTTTAACCCAGTGATGCAAAACCTCAAGTTGCTTTGCTGAAAATAAATCCGAGTATATTTGAAGGAGCCTGATGGATTCTACGGTATAATTTTTAGACTATTATAAGCCAATATTTGTATTTAAATTGTGTTTACAGACATATTTTTGAAAGGATCCCTCGTAGTCATAGGGATTTGTACCGAGGCAACAATATCTTACAGATGAACTTATTATTAGTATTATTAGCGCTATATAAGAAAGAGTCCATTTACCATTAGAGACAACAGGTGAAAAAGGTAACAGTAAACTGGAAATTAAATATTTGGCTCAAATGGTCATGTGAAAGGCGGTCTCTTGTAGAGATGAACCCATAGAGAATTATCGTTGCTTTGGGTTTCTGTCCCACAATTTGGTTCAGTCCCACGGCTCTCAATCCAGCGTCGTTTCCAGCCGCAGCAGGAAGCTGTTTTCAGTGAAAAAGCTCCACAAACCCACAGTGCACAAACTGCTCAGCACCAAACGGCAGGCAGACACCGTTAGAGACCAGCTGGTGAACATAGCTCAAGCGTTTAGCAGCTCCAGAGCCAGATATTTCCCTCAGCAGTTAGTGGAGAGGGAAACAGAATAAAAAGAGAGTAAATATGTGCCTTTCATTCATCATGTTAACTTAAGCACCACTCAAACTGAATGCTTATGTTCCTCCGTAGCTGCTGAATGTAAACCGACAACCGTTTGCTAACAAGTTCTCCATTTCAACCTACAAGGTGACAACATGTCAGCGTTGTGTGTACATCTCGTTCTACTTCCCGCAAGTGGCCAAAAAAAAAAAACTTAAATATTATGGTGCTAAACAATTGGCTGATCTGTGGATTAGTCAATCTACACAAAATTAATTCAACAATTCACACAGAACCACAAATGCCAATCATTCGCTGATTGCAGCTTCTCAAATGTGAGGATTTGCTTCTTATCTGTGTTTTTATGCCGTTGCAAATTATATACGTTTGTGTTTTGGACTGTTAGTTGGGCAAAACAAGCAAAATGTGAAGATTAAGTCTTGGGCTCTGGGAGCTTTTAATGGACATTTTTTCTCAAATTTCTGACATTTTAGAGGCCAAACAAATAATACATAAATACATAAAAATCATCTGATTATTCATCAATGGAAATAATTGTTAGCTGCAGCCCTATAATAAAAACAAATAAATATATAAGTGTAATATATTACACTTGAATTAAGGAAACTAAGGATCAAGAATGCACAAAAAGCCAATATTTGGTTTATCGTATCCTGTTGTGTTGATCCTACTCTGATCTCTCTGGTCAGTGCAATTAACCGTATCACGAAGACCTCACAAAGGAAACCAGACCTTTTGTCTTTGCTGCACGGGTGACATCATACAGATGTGCAGAGGTGTATTTGAGGACGGTTTGTCTATGGTCAAATGACAGGTTAAACAGAAGGCCCACTTACGTCTGGAGCTGAACAAACCACACCAGGATAGCCAGGGATGATTTGGTGGCCGCTGGAGAATGAAAGAAAACAAAGATTGTCATGCTGTGGATTGAGGGGGGGGCACTGAGGATGTGTGTGTGTGTGTGTGTGCGTTCATATGGGTTTTGCATGGAAAACATTGCTTAGTGCAACTGATACGCATGTATAAGTCATTAGATGTCGTCCTGGTGGGAGCAGTCGAAATGTGGGTCAGTTGATGGTGTGTGGAGGGGGCTCCTGGCTGCTGATGGACTCCTGGCGATCAGATGACTTTAGACTCAACCTGCGGTGAAACTTTGCCGCCTGCAGGCCCCCGGTAGTCATGCTGTTTTGGCAACACGCTGTGTAGTCTGCTGCCTCCGCTCCACGCTGTTTAGACTGCACAGGATCATCCGCTCTGGCTTTATTGCGGGGGGAAGTAAACATGTCTGCAACGCCATGGTGGACAGATAAGCTCCCATAATAGCAATCCAACGTGAACAGCAGCGTGATTTTTCTTTCCCCCCCCCACAGTATTGTGTCCTGCTGCTGATTTCTTTGCTCATTAGTTTGTGGTTCCGAATGAGGTCAGGAAATGAGAGCGGAAAAACCGAGCGGAATGCAGGCGAGTGTGCCAGCCAGGTATACTACTGCGTGTGTGTTTGTGTGTGTACTCTGGCTGCTGTTGCATATTTGCATAAGCATCAACTGTGCAACTGAAATGCAGAAGTTTGCTTGCAGCATTTGTCTGTGCTGCTGATAGCTGGCCGCCTCCAAGTTGATACACAACTTGGATTTGTTAATCAGAGTCAACAAATCTCTTATCAAACCTCTTATTTCCTCCGTCTCCTTAATTAGTAATGAATCAAGCATTCAGGTAGTCATTTGTCTGTTACCTGTTCTTTGGGTGTCAACTTTTAGGTCTTACTTCTTAAACATTAAGTTATTTATAACTTTGGTTGCTTAATCACAACCAGAATCGGATTTATTGCCAAGTAGGTTTTCACATACAAGGAATTTGCTTTGGTGTATTGGTGCATACGTAAGCATATATACATACAGATACATAAAATAAAGCCACTTAAAAAGCCTAGAATACTAATTGAAAATTGAGAAATTGGCAATAAAATACGTGAAGAAATATAAAATAGAATGAGATAAAATTAGAAAGAAACTATACAATAATTTGAAAAAGAAGAGCTGTACGTTTTGTGCCGACTGCAAAATATTAACAGGGATGTGCAAAGTTGATAGTATGCACTGTACATAGAAGAGTGTCTAACAGCCATGCGTTACTATAATGCATTGATAGTCGATAAACCTGCATTAATAGATTTGTATTTTTAATTTTTTTTTGTGAGCACAAAAAAAGTGTTTATAGTTTTTGCTGACAGCCAATCTTGAAGGCGGAGTAATAAGCCAGCCGTCATAGAGAGGGAGGGAGACGTGATACCGTTTTAAACATGGAGATAACAACTCACGTTTTCAGACAGTCTCTCCCGGAAGACGCTCATAGTGAGTTATTTTTCTGTACACATGACAAGTGATGAGAGAAAGAAGTTCAAATGCAGCTTACGTCCTCACCGGCGCACAACTGGCCAATCACAGCATGTGTTTGATCGACCATCCGACAAGCGGTCCTGATGTTGCATGTGTGTTGCATGTCATCCTGGTCGGGAGGGTAGGGGAGCAGCTGAAAGGTGGGTCAGCTTGTGGAGTATGGAGGGGCATATACATTTCAATTCAACACCTTTCAGGCTTTTCTGCAGTGTTTTTCATAGTGGTGGCGGTGTACCTGAGAGAACGCGGTGGCCACTTTGGTGTTTAACAGACAATTAGCTGATAATGAAAATGATTATCACTTCTGGCACTAACAATGTAGTCGTAGCTACATGTGCAGAAAATCATGTTTGGTCCGGGGGGAAGGAGCAGATCAGAAGAACGAGAGACGCTATAAACTCTGGCAGCCATGAACCCCCATATTTGTATCTGCTCCAAGCCATAAACTGAACCCGTGTGTGTGCGTGTTTATCTATGTGTACGTGTGCTCTGTTCCTGCTTATTTTATGTTTTTTTGTTTTTTTTTTCCCGCTCTATTGCTCATATTTTCCATTCTGAATAAATGCCCTAAGCATAGCTGAAGCTTGATGCAGTCAGTCAGGCCATTCTCTCTCTCACACACACACACACACACACGGTGAGAAACCTGCCTCTGGCCCGCATTAAATCAGTTTATCAAAAATGAGGACCCTTAAACTATTACAATGTCTTAATCAGCATTTTACGAGGTGTTTTTTTTTTTTTTTTTTTTGCGAACATAGATTCAGACAGACTGTCTGATTTTAATATAATTTATGGCCAATGTTGTATTTATTTTGCCAAGTGGAAACGTTTGTTAATGTGAGTGTGAGCATGTGACTATTATTACTTTTAATAAACCTTGCCTTTGGGTTAGTCACTACTTTATTCTCCTGAGTTTTGTTCCCCCCCAGCCGATCAGAATTAGATCAAACTAAGACTTGTGCAATCTCCAAATAAATGTACTGCTATAGTACTGTAAATGTAAGTTAAGGTGTGTTGCTGATAACCAGTTATAACGTGTGGTGTTGCAGTTTTAATATGTTAAAGGTCTTAAAAGGCCCGGAATCTAACTTCAGGATTCCTGCAAATACCAAAGTCTGTATATCAGATTTTGAGTTCTATTCTTATTCCTTTCTCTGGTCCTTTTGACAGTTTCCTGGTTATGTTTGGAGGCAGGAAGGTTCATGTTGCGGGCCAGGTCAGTTTGTGTCGGGCCCTCTTGCAGTTTTGGACCCAATAGAAAACTTTAGTTGGGTTTTCATTGAGTGGGCTATTGTTGATGCCCAAGCTGAGCTACTCCAGCTCATTTTTTTTGATTGTCAGCACTGTGCCTCAGTGTGGTACGTGCACATGAGACTTGACTTGAGGCAGCTGTGGTCCATCTGCCCTTCTGTTAACCTGTGCTGTGGTGAACAAGAATCTGAGGCTTGGGTGATGTTTCAGTATTAACAACTGTCCGTGGAATTCATGTCAGGATCATATCAGACAACAAAAGCAAACATTCATTTTATCCACTTCGCTGTGGCTGTGATTTATATATGTTGAAATGTGTCTGTCAGTGTTTGTGTTCCAGCAGTCCTGCAAAGGAGAAGCAGATATAGATAATGGATGGATGCACAGTTTTTTGTGTTCATAACTGTGTTCACTCTTTTTTAATTTGGTAGCTACCTTCAGACAAAGGTCTTTTCTGGAGCCTGACCAACACTGGATTTTTGAGGCCAATATTAATATTTGAGAGTTTAATAAAAATCTTATGATATAGGGTGGGAAATTAGCAGCAGCCACCAGCCAAATGCAGATCAAATATGAAAGTGGCTGGTAGATTTCAAATATTTCTGATAAGGTTCTAAAATCTTTGGCGTTTCTGTACTTGAGTTTCTCGTCCTTTATCGGCTGACATAAACACGATACGATATATCTGTAGTGAGCCAATATCACCCGGGCTCTAGTCTTCTCACACGAGCAGGCTTTGTCCACGATCAACCCCCCCGTTCACACGTGGTTGCTTACGGCAGCACTCTTTCTGCATCCTGTTATTGGAAATGGTTTTGTCTTTTGTTGCATCTACTTTCGCTCTTTTGATGGTGGGGTCATGTAACGCTGTGTGATCTGATGCCATGTCCCTCCGTTTCCCTCACAGTGATCCGAGCGAAGGTGGTGGGAGAGAGAGAGGTGGTTTCTGGGAATGATATCTATGGGAACCCAATCAAAAGGATCCAGTATGAGATCAAACAGATCAAGGTAAGGACATACTGATCGAGTTTGAAACCGGATGCCCGTCTAGTTTTTTAGTTAAAAGGATTTGATGCTCAGACTTTGACGCCTTTATTCTGACCTTTGACCCCTTCGCTGTGGTTTTGTCCCAGATGTTCAAGGGGCCTAACGAGGACATCGAGGCTGTCTTCACTGCTCCTGTGTCCGCTGTCTGTGGCGTTACCCTGGATGCCAACGGCAAGAAGGAGTACTTGATCTCAGGTGTGTGTTACTTGTGAGATGTGTGTTTTGTCTGTAATGAAAGCAAAGCACCAAGTTTCGGGAGTGATTGTGACCGTCTTTGGGCAATTACCAGTTTTGGACTTTTTATATCCTAAATGAAAAACGGACTCATCTAAAAAATACTCAACATATGCGTGCTGGTAGTCCAATGGTCTATAATACCACCTGCAACATGCCCGGTTTGATTCTGCTCAACGTTTGACTTTAACTGAGAAAACTGTTTAAAAGTTGGAACCTTAATACTCGCTAGTGTAATAACGAATGAAAATAACAATTTCAGCTGTAATCTTAAATGAGAACATTTGACCTTTTACCAGGTTTACAGCTAAATAGAAATCTGGCTGCTTGGTATTTCAAAATGGGTAAATTGTACATAAAATAATAATTCAAATGCTGCGGTGATTACGTTCCCTTTAGCAGACAATGTGGACGTGTGAGTGAGGAGTAGGAGAATGTAAAATAACACAGCTTAGATTTCTGTTTTGGATGGATAAGCTAAGATTTAACATGCAAACAAAAGTGAAAGAATAAAAAGACAGACAGATAAGAAAGCAACAGGAATTTACAGACAGGTAATCAGCAACAGCTAGGCAGACAAACAGGAGATCGGGTAAAGGCTAACGGGCCATTTCGTGTGTCGGAGGAGTAACTGTTTATGTTATTATGGGTAATGATATACTTCTGACTAAACAATGTGCAGACTGGGAGTGACCTTGTCTGTCGTGCCACAGATTGAGCCCCTGAGAGCTGTAAGTGAACGTACTGCTGTACATCTTGTTCTCCCTGCTCGAGGTGAGAGGAGCATGAAATGAAAAATAAAATATTTCACTCTACAAGATAACCAACAGCCTGAAGGGAGCTTCCTCTGGTTGGCTGGAGGTATTATGACTTGTTGTGACTGTCTATGACCTTGTGTTCAAGTTCACGTTCACAGATGTAATCTGTTACACCAAGGCTGCATTTTTACATCTGCGGAGCCTTTCTTCCACTCCAGCGTAATTAGTTGCGTAAGCTATTTTTGCCATTTTTCTACACCAGTATTATTAATGCAGCTATTAGCAATATTTCTATATCAAGAATGGATCAAATGACTACTTGTATGTGAAAGGGGTTGCTCATAGTGATCATCAGAGAATGAACACCCTCAGCTCCACAGAGCTTTATAACAAATTTCAGCTCATTCACTGTTTTACAGGGGGGTTATGTGCTGGACTAGTTGGTGTGGCTGGTGAAGAAATGGTCACTTGACCCCCTGTAAAACGTGAATATTGTTTTTACCCTTTTGGTTTTGTTCAAATTAAATAACGTGTTAATTGTATGGCTTTTTAGAGGCACTAGTAGGTGGCTTTTTTTTTACCTTGAAACGGAGCCAGTCTGTTTCCCCCTGTCTCCAGTCTTTATGCTAAGCTAAGCGGCTGCTGGCTGTAGCCTTATATTTAATGGACAGGTATGAGAGTGAATAAGAATATTTCCCAATGTGATGAACTACTCCTGTGTTTGTATGCTGAATGTGGCTGGTATTGGTCTGTAAAGCAGTGCAAGCAGTCAGCAGCAGAATGAGACATAGTACAGCGAGATGAGCAGACACAGAGGATCATGATGTCATGCATGCTCTGGTTTCCCCATCACAGATGTTGATGCACCCCGTAAACACTCGGCACCAAATTACATAGAGTTGGAAGTCTCTCACTCAGGCTCTCTGATTTGTATTTTTCTTAAAGATGTAAGTCTTTTGAGCGGTGAGAAAGACGGTTAACTTTCTGCCGACCGGTGCATGTGTTTAAAATGATTCATCCTTTGTCCAGTTGGAGGAGTTGGAGTGAAACGTAGCGTCAGTCCCGTCTGCGAGGATATACTGTAAAGGCTTGACATGTTGAGAGCTGCTCTGCAGACAGATAATGGTGAAGGGAAGAGGCAGCCTCAGCAGATCTGTAAACTCAACTTGAAATATCTTGTTTTGACTGGTGCCGCTCGTGCTTGAAGCAATCTCCAGATTTTCACGAGGACATGTGGTCTATGTTGATGCCTGCAGGCACTAGGTTGAAAAGCAACAGATTGAATCAGTTTTATCTTTAAGTCTGTTGTCTGACACTCATAATGTGTGACCTTTTGTCCAATGAGAGCATTTATATTGATGCAGCAGGAGCTGGGTGATGGCGTTTTCCTGCAGGTATGATCTTGTTGTGTCTGAATCTTCTGAAGCTTTTATGGCGGTCTCGTTGTTTTACAGGCAAGGCCGAGGCCGGCGGGCGCATGCATGTCACCCTGTGTGATTACATCATGCTCTGGGACTCCTTGAGCAACACCCAGAAGAAGGGCCTTAGCCAGCGCTACCAGATGGGCTGTGAATGCAAGGTAAGGCCGTGGAGGAGCGCTGTACGAAACCAGACGGGACACGAGCCACAGCAGCAGCTACAGCAACAAACATCAGAGCAATGAGTTAGGAAACAAGAGATGTGGATTCATTGATTTGAATTCGATCACAGAAAATGAATGGACTTTGATGAACGAGTCCTTCGTTTTAAAAAAAAAAAAAAAAAAAAAAGAAGCCAATTATGTGTTGCTTTCCGCTTCTTATATGGGAGGATTTGCATTTCTTTTTCCTGTTTTCTATCAGTGATTGTTGTTTTTAGACTTCGGTTTTTGGCTACTGCAGAAAAAATGCTCACCGTAAATAATATAGAAAGTTTGACTTGATAAAACATCACAAAGATTACAACTTTAAAGTAAGTCATCATAAGGTATATTGTTTTAGTATCTGAACCGAAACTACATATAAAATACCATGATATCATAACTTAACATGAGTATGCACACACTACAGGGAGATGGTTTTGTGTGTCTTCAGATTGTACGCTGCCCCTCTTTGCCCTGCGAGATCTCCGCTCCTGAGGAGTGTCTGTGGACGGACCTGATGATTGAGAAGCAAGTGCACGGACGCCAGGCCAACCACTACGCCTGCATCAAGAGGGCGGACGGCTCCTGCTCCTGGTACCGCGGCGTCGCATCGCCCAAGAAGGAGTTCCTGGATGGCGAGGAGCCTTAGTCACGTGCCACACCTGACTGCCCACTGCATAGCCTGGCCAAAATAAATGTAAACGGTTATCCATTGAAATCTAACAACGTCAGGCAAAGTGATTTTTGATATATTAAAAAAAAAAAAGGCAACGCTAATGTGACTGTAATTACCCGATGCTCTGAAAACAATCTTTAGCCTCTCTTTGTTGTCCGTAAGCATTTCAGTCAGAGGAAGAGTTAGCTGACTCTAAAGAGGCTCAGAGGTTGTTCTCAGACACAGCGTCTCTGTAAAAACAAATAAAATAGCATCATGAGACATAGACTGGTCAAGTGATGATGTAACTTCCTCCTGAGGCTGGCGTCAGGAGGATATAAATTCTCGGTATGACAGAGCGCTTCCTGCCCCACAAAGCTCTTTAGCCGCTCTGCACCAGTCCATCCCCGATCTACAGACAATCATTCGTTACCCATCGTGTTCCTACTTTTATTACCTCATTCTCCATTTTATTCCAAAGCCAAATTCCAAGTTGCCTTTCTTTATTTTTATTTTTATTAAACGATTGTCTCCCTCTCCCCGAAAAGCTATTAGTCGCTGCTTCTCTCTTCTCTGTTTGGCCACTGGTCACGTCGGGCGCCCACAACAAGGCTCAGCTGTTTTCTCTAAAAAGAAACACGAGTCAGCCTGCGTGGCTGATCTGTTCTGGTGTTATTCGTTATTTGGGTGAAAATCTTTCCTTGCAGCGATTTTGAACTGAAGCCTGTGACCGCCGCAGGCCTCACTGGACCAGTCTATGCTGTGTGAAGATGAGCGTTCTAAATTTAAACCTGCTCATGAGGTAATACAACACCTCTTCACCGCCCCACAGTCCAATCGGACACATCCCAAATTTCTCACTCTTCCTTATCTCATCTTCACCCCTCTCCCTTGTTAACCCCACTATGTAGCTGTACAGTACCTATGCATATACTTTTGTTGTTACTTGATAATTATTATTTACTGCATTAGAACTAGATTTGCACTTTTTGAGGGTGAGTTCCAATAAAGACAAGAGCCCGAACACTCTGATGTGACCGTTATTATTGTTCTCCCAGACCGACAGATCCACCTCAGGTGCAGATTTTGCCGATTTTTGAGTGCTTTTGGTGATCAGTATATTTTAGAAATGCAAGCTTATTCTGGCTATCTTCGTCATAAGAGTTAAAACGGTACTTGCAATGAAATAAAAACAAATAAGTGGTGTGTGAGAGGTTCGGATATAAGGGATCTTTTTGCAGATTTTATGTGTGAAAGGGAAACAAAAAGAGCTTGTGGGATGTTGTTTCAGTGTCTTTGTATTATCTGTTGATTGTAAATGCCAACAGTAGTTTCATGATTTGCCAATATACTCTTTCAGACGGTTCATTTCATGAGTAATATGGTCTTTTACATGCTCAATGTTAGCTTCGACTTTCCTGCTCCTTCCAGTTATTAATGAAAGCTTTATCGCTGTCATAGAAAGCAAGTTACTCAATCGAAGTTTATAGTGCTGTTTTATACACCTCAAGCTACATTAACAAAAGAAACAAAATCTATGATGGAGTATTGGAGGCATAATTTAAAAGTAAACTCTTTCCGTTTTCCATTCATTTGTATTTTTTCAGTGTTATACCTGTCATGATTTTTGTGTGTTTTTGCCGTCTTTGTCTATGATGTCTTTAGCTGTAGAGTCGAGGTGAGAAGGTCCTCTTGCGCTGGAGTGACGTGAGAGCGAGAGAGATTATTCCTTTGTGGAGAGGTGTAGAGAAATGAGAAGTGGGTACCTTGTGTGAATAGAGGACTGTGCATGTGTTTGATGCTTTGTGTAAGTCCAGGCGAAGGACAAAATATTCAGTATTATCAAATAAAAACCAAACGTTTGAAAGAATAAGCTTGGCCTGTGTGAGTCATTTGGACGAGGGCTGTTTTGCGGATACCTTTTGGATTTCGGTGAAGAGACGCATGCTAGGCTGTTTGTCCTAGCCAAAAATGTTGGGGACCCAGAAGTCAAAGTTTTTACACCGTGAAATATCTCGACATCTAATTCATTTTACAGACATTTGTCGTTCCCAGATATTGACTTTTCTCGACAACTATTGGATGGATGGATTGTCATTTGACATTTAGTACTGACATTAGCTTTGCAGGTATTTGGTCATAAACCAAATATAGTGGACAGTTTTTGACATGATGGTTCCAGGTGAAACGTTAAGGGATCACCAAAGTGGTTTAAATTCATTCCAAGGGGACCATGAATATATGTACCAGAGTTTACAGACATCCATCTGATAGTTTTTGAAACAAACACCATTTTAGTTTCGGCATCCTAAGTATTTTGACCTCATGATGGCGCTAGCTAAGAACCTAAAGATCACCAAATGATTAAAACACATCTTGAGGGGAATGCGAATGTCTGAACCAAATTTCATGCCAGTCTATCCAACAGCTGAGATATTTCAGTCTGGACCAAAGTGATGGACTGACTGACTGACACTTCCATCCATAGATCCATGTAGCTAGCATGGCTAACAATGACCTACAATAAACTCTTGTTATTGTGAAAAGAAACAGAATGAAATAACATTTCTTAATAATGAAGTGTTAAAAAAAGATTTTTTATGGGATATGTTCCACATATTCTCTGTGGTTATTAATATGGTTACTTATTTCAAAATGTCACTTATTGATTTTGAATCTGTAGAACCACTAGAATACTTGATTCCTTCAGGGAATAAATTGTTGCTGCCTAACAAACTGCACATTACACTGTACTTTAATTTTGCCCTCCAAGCATTTGTAATGCTGGTATGTTAAGTAGTGAAACTTGGCCTTCATTTGGCTGTTGTTCATTTCCCACTGAGATCGGCAGTGCGTGAGGGACATGCTCGAGATATGATAGCAGAGTGGAGAGGCTGTGCTGGGAGAAGAAGGGCAGACAAATGCACTTACATAGATGTGGTAATTGACTCAACTAGGAAAATATTTGAGAAATGTTCAAGCTGGGCCCAGGCCGGGCGGTTTTGCCATCTCTGTTCATTCTCTCCTCAGTAATGTCAAACAGGATTGCTATAATAATCACTTCTTCCTACAGGGAACTCAGAGGTCAGGTCTATTTGTGGGTGAGGGTGTAAATTCAAATAAAAGCACATTTAGGCAAAGTGGACTGATGCAAGGTGTGTGCGTGACTGTCCTCTGTCACTTCTCTTAAATCAGTTGCTTTGACTTCTTTTGTGTTTGAAACCCAGTTGGGTAACCTTTGTGAGGGATGTGACATGTTTCTGCAACTTCTTTTGCTTTGCAATCCTGGTTACTCAAGATGGCGAGGACAGACAGGAAGAGGCACAGAGTTAGTACTCATCCAGACAAGTGCAAATAAATGTGAACAAATGAATTATGAATCAGAGAAAGACAAAGGTGTTTACTGTTTCCTGTTGACCTGAGGCACCCACACCCTCCCATTTCTAAATATTTCACTTTTAACTCATTATTTTTCTGATGAATCACATGATGAGCTGAAGTGAGTAGTAGGTTGCAGTTTTAGGTGGAAACCCACTTTCTCAGTAAGCAGTGCCACAATATCAGAAGATAAAGCTGACTATTTAACACCTTTAACTCAAGACAACTTATTGGGAAAAAATACAAACGCGAACATAAATCTCTAAAGAAACAATAATTGATGGTTTACAGACATTTATTTTTATATATACTGTATTCCTAAACTGGGGTAATGTCACGTCAGCATTTTGCAGTTAGGCAACTTGTTAAGATAACACCATGCTCAATAATGGACTCACGTACTGTACTTAAGTAAAATCTTGACATCCTTATACTTTACAGGAGTATTTTCATTTTCAGCTACTTTCAGAGGGAAATACTGTAGTTTTTACTCCACCACATTTATCTGACATGTTTAGTTACTTTTCAGATGTAAATCTTACATAGAAAACATATAATGAGTTTCTAAAATTATATATTGTTATGGAATAAACTACCAAATGGTAACATATATACTGTGTAGTGTATGGTAGTTAACATTAATAGACTACAACATTAATAGTAATGTTATAATAATAATAATCACATAATATAGTATATGATATGGTAGTATTAGACAGGTGGCTGTTACTTTTGATAATTTAAGTGTTTATTGTACTTTTACTTAAGCTTCCCCCAACGTTCCTCATAAAAAGACATAATGCATGCAGCATGGAGATCATATTCTGGCCTGGCTCACTTATTTTCTTATGTCACCATTTCTCTACAAGTATACTCACAGGATTTCACACATGAACCACATATCAATCACCTCAATATCAGATTTGCATCGATTTGCTCCAGTACAGCTGCTCTGTCAGGGACCTGATGTAAATAATTCATACATTTCCACATAAACACTATCCCTTGTAGTTGTGATGCCACCCAGTGGCCACCAGAGGACACAGCAGCTTCTTTATGCTCCACTCAAGCCAAGGTCACTTCCACAAAGCCCATGCTTTTCACACAGGAAGGTGAGGCAACTGCAAGTACAGCATATACATATACAGCAACAAGTAACACATTCTCTCACTTACAGGGACATAATGTGCAATATTATTGACTTAATCATTAAAAATGTTGACTTAACTATATACACTTTTTACATTTGAGATTTGATATTGTACATACATACAGTAGCTATATGTCACTTCTCATTCAGTACATATCTATATGCAACTCACCAGAAAGCAACCTTATCGTTAACCTTGCTTCTGTACTTGGCATTGTGTATATTTTGGTCTTGTGGCTTATTGACATTTTTATACTTTATATTTGTACTCTTTCCTACACTGTACTGCAACTGCTGCACAACAACTTTATATTATCTAATCTTATATACAGACGAATTTAATACCACAAAATAAGATGAATATAACCACCCAAAAGAAGAAGGTGAAAAACTCCACATCACATAAACTAAAGACAGACATGCACAAACATTAATTAAACATAGTAATTAATCATAAGCCTAAACTAAAAGCACAAAAATAAAAAAAAATATTTGACTTATATAAACAACATGTGGATCATCCATATTATCGTGCCAACACCCACATGTTCCCTATAGCTCTCAGAGGATTAAATAAAGAACACAGTCATTCTTGTGAGATGCCACAAATGTGAATCGTGACGGACGCAGCTGACAGATGACAAACCGCCCAAATTTGTTTGAGATTTATAATAACTGAGTTCAACATTCATTAACTTGTGACTGTGCAATCATAGGTCAAGGTTGCATCATTACACTCACATCACCTAAAGAATTACGGGTCAATAAGGTAAATGTGAAGACACACAAATTGGATCGACAGACTGGGTTTTCCACATAATAAGACCTGGGTTTTGATTTTAATGAACTTCAGTCTAATGGGTTGCCATGGAACTGAATTATTCCCCAAATATGTCTCTCTCTGCACCATAAGGGTCCACCTTTCTTCTTTTACAAGGCCCTTTGCCTCCAATCTCTTTCTGTCTTGTCTATGAAAGATGAAACATGACTGAACTGCTGTAGAACACACTTCGATGTTATAAAGATCTATTCAGAGATTATCTGGTATTTTACCTGTCAGAGGCTCATTTCTTTAGATACTTTCAGGTCGGGTCACTGCTATGTGTCTTTTTAAAAGCAAGACCTTTGAATATGTGAAATGTGCACCCTGAAACACTCGTCTTCTGTAAGGGTTTCCTCAATGTAAAATAGTTCATAGAGCTCACATATCTATAGCCAAATTATATAAAATATATCCCAGTTGTCACAAATGTAGAGGGTCATAATGTCTCATTGATTCATACTAGAAACATATTGTGAAGAATGCTTTTCAAACCCTTTTCTTGAACATAAAGTTCTGTCCTTTTCTGCTGCTACATTGATAGCAGCAGTTTGAACGGAAGCTGCACCCACACACACTTCACTTTTAATTCAGTCTCTTTGAATCGCTGAGAGAAAATGAGATGTTTGCAGCAGCACAAAGGTCTGGAAAACCGGCTAATATGTCACCTTAAACTTGAGAGAATTCAGATCATGTTTAACATTCTTTCAGAGTTTCCAGGGTGGGTTTGACCTTGTCTTTTAACCATGAGCTCTTCTCACCAGACTCCACGGCAGACAGCTTCTGCTGTGTTATCTAATTTGTTAGTCAAGCTAGTGGCTAAAACTGATGTTGACGTTTGTGGGTTTTGAGTGAAATGTTTCAAAAGCAACCGGTCGGATTTCTGGGAACTTTGGTACAGATTTGTAACAGTTATGGCAATCCCTTAACTTCTCATCTAGTGCCACCATCAGGTTAAAAATGACCTAATACCTGCAAAGCTTGCTATTGACATTACCCTCGTCTGAACATTGTTTTTAGTGCTAATCAATAAATGGTAGCGTGCTCAAACTGAGGCTAGGTGGGGGCTATTTAGAAATTAGCTTTAACATTAATCTAGCTAAGTCAATACATAAAATGGAAACATTTACATTTGAATTGAAGGTCTGAATCCTGTGATTATGGCTTGTTTTTTCCAGCTACTTGGTGTCAGTAGAGGTTTTGTTATCCAGACAGACGGCACTCATATTGAGAGAGATACCACATCATGAGATGAGCCTGATCACTCAGAAGAATTATGATTTCCTCACCATCAGTATGTTAATGTTATAACGTATATCCTTCCAAAAAACATGAACCACCCTAAAATGTCAGGAAACTGTTATCTTCTTTGGCTGAATGTAACTAAGTACTT
This sequence comes from Gadopsis marmoratus, assembly GCA_036023855.1. NCBI lineage: Eukaryota > Metazoa > Chordata > Actinopteri > Centrarchiformes > Percichthyidae > Gadopsis > Gadopsis marmoratus. The sequence continues at coordinate 18,941 of JAVQJF010037070.1, forward strand.
ACTTTGCTCAAGTACTGTACTTAAGTTCTTCTCCCCATTGGTACTTTTACTTCTCAATAGTTCTTCCACTGATTATGTACGAGAAGATGCTGTTGATTTAGTGACGTACACTACACTACATACGTGGTATAAATGAGCAGCAGCAGGCGGAGCAACACAAGGAGCTTTAAGCCAACTGCATATATATCATCTATATATAGAAAGGTCCATTTGTGCGCAATTTGTCTGCATCACTGTCCAATGAGGCCTGATGCTGTGGAAACAGACACTCTCTCCCTTTTTCTTTATTTTATATGCAAATGACGTAAAAGTTCACCCTCTGCTCACATCGCACCACCTACTCTCTCTCTGTTTTTCAGTACCACCTGCCACCTGTGACGTCTGCTTAAACTTTGTTTTGTGAGTTTGAATCGTATAAAGCCACACGATGCTGCCAAAGTTGATAAGGTTTTACAGTAAAAAGAAAAAAAAAAGAAGAAGATATTCCTGGTTGTCAGGAGTGTTGTCAGATCTGGGAGGGGAAAAGATCACACACATACGCACACACACACCGTGGAGGGATAAGTGGCAGAAAAAGTTTGAGCGTGAGTGGATGAAGGTCAGGTGCAACAGAAAGAGTTCAGCTCTACAGAGAGAGAGAAGAGGGAGGGAGATTTAATGAGTGGAGGAGAGAAATGGAGTGATGCTGATAGGCAATGTAGTGCAACTCCCAGTGTTCACCTAAATAGTAGCACTGGTCCTTCATGGCAGATGCAATGTATAAATAGCTATAGTGGATGTAAGTATGGATTAACAGAAACTTGCTTCGACAACTGCTAGCATTTTCCACACATTGTCACAGTCGAGTTGTTATTCTGTGCTCCAGGAATTATTTGCCATGTTGAATTAGATCTAACATGAACTCCTCAAAGGCAGAGAAAACATTCCCTTTCTCCTGTGAATTTGGTTCATTTAGATTAATAGCGGCTGCTTTTCCCACTACAATGATAAATGTGACCATTTACTGTTTAGACCTTGGTAGCTGTAAATGTCACTACTACTAGTGCTGCTACGTCTGCTATAACTGTTCTGCAGGCACTTCTTTTTACTGTAAGTGCATTAAACCTCCACAGAAACAAGAACTAGGCTTTGTCAAAATTTGTAAAAGTATTTCTAATTTTGTTTTAACACTGATACTAACTGATTTTTAACTGTATGCTTTTCTGACCTTTTTATCATAGTTTTCACATTCATTTGGCAGAAATAGTTACAAGTTGCTTTGCTGATTGTTTTGTACCCAACAGATCTATATTTATAAAATATAAACTTCCCGACAGTTTGTAGTAAAGCAGTTAACATGATCTCCACCTCGAGGCGTCCTGGTGAAAATGCCAAAAACAATCATCTCATCTCAACTCTCCATTGACCAACATTAAAATGCTGCTTACATGTTAATGTATCAGTAGTATTAAACTTATGATATAATTTATATAACAATATAACACTGTGCATATACCTTTGCTTTTTAAATGATAGATTTATAATAAGCAGATAAAAAGGTCCGTGCCACAAGATCTCCAAATAACTGAGTCAACGAAAATCAAACTCCTTACACACAAAAAGCACGTTAGAAATCCTCTAAAACGGGCACAAAATATATATATAAACACTCCAAGCACCATATACAGATCGAAATATGGACATAGAATTAAAACAACGTATGAAACATATTCAAATGAAAGAACATTTTGAGATGATGTTATATATTGGTGATAAAACCCCCTGTAATACTTAAGTGAAATGACATTTCTGAAACACCTACATACATTTTGAATGCAGAATTGATTCCAAATGAGTATTTTACACTGTAGGATTGCTCCTTTTACTCAAATAAAGGTGTTTACTGTAATGCATCTTCTACCACTGATATGCAACATAATGTAAATGCGTGTGTGTGCGTGTGTGTGTGTGTTTACTCAGCTCTGACTAAACTAAACTGGACTCTGATGTGTGTGTGTGTGTGTGTGGGGGGGGGGGGGGGTGAAACAGGAGAATACGATATGTGTGTACATTTGTCATCATTTCCAAGAATACTTTAACAACTGTTCAGAGTGACACGGCAGTGGGTGTGTGTCTGTACACGTATTCTGTGTCCCCCTTTTTTAATGTGAATCACTAAAATCTATATGATACTGTAGATGTGTATTTTAAAGCGACATGTTTTTTGTGTGGAGTGCCTGAGGCTGAATTCGGGAGTGAGGTCAAGTGTGTGAACAAGAGCGAGGAGGGAGGAGAGAGAGTGAGAGCGGGGAGTGTTTTTCTGAGAGTCTGTCAGAGTCTGGTGGCGGTCGGGAGGGAAAACACTACATGTAAAGCCCGGCTTTCTCAAGGACCAGAGCTGTAGCCTGTTGCTGATTTCGTTCTCCTTTTAGATAAGTGTAACTCCCACTTAGGGGGGAGCAAAGCAAAGAGATGCTGAGAGGAAGCCTTATGCCTTGAACGCTGTTTTGTTACAAACTCCTGAATACACGCTGTGTTGTGATGGGGACTGTGAGTGAGCTGTGCGCCTCCAGTTTCCAGGCATTTCTCTGCCCGTCTGTACGACCAGGGGCACCTGCTGCAGCCACAGGTAATCGTTTTTTAAGAAAATGCACTTTTTTGCCATCTTAGAAAATAGAAATGTGTTAAGTGCTGCTCGCGAGTAATTAAATAAACAACCTACATTCTGAGCTGTGTAAACATGCTTCCGCTTACATTTTTCTTTTTAAAAACAAAGTGCTGTTACGAATCAGTTCATCAAGGTCATAAACAGGTCTTTGCCAGTTAAATGTTGCTTTTGCGTGAGCCTTGATATAGCCTAGAAACAACAGACACACACAGTGAGACATGGAGAGCTAGATTGGCACAAAGTGCGATTAGTGTTCAGTTGCCGTGGTGATTTTCTGTTAGGTTATCAAGACACAGAGCGCTCTGTAGTGTGTGTGTGTGTGTGTGTGTGCACCATGCTGAGTTTTTGACATTTCTGTGTTCATGTGCACACGTGTCAGGCAATCTGTGTGTGTGTGTGCGTTTGTGCGAGATGGTGGGCTTGATTTGAGAGCATGACGCACACCCATCATCCTCTGGTCCAGGATCCTCCTCTCCAGTGGGTGCTGAAGTGACATAATCTCCATCACTGCCCACTGATCTCCCTCCATGCAGGTGCTTTCATACTGTATCAATGTGCTCTTTCAAAAGCCATTCCGGCACAATGAAAGCCGCACGTTACTTACTTAAGTTATTTCCATTTAGCTGTACAGCTTTCATGACCTTGTTTTTCTATAGCTGGACTTCCCCCTCTATTTTCTTGTCGTTTCCTCTGCTTTCTTCTTTGTTACTCTCATTTCGCCTTCGTTATTTTTATGCCTTACAGTAAGCCTCAAGGCCTCGGCAACAGTGATGATTTCACAGGCCCTAAGAAGCAGAGTTGCTCAATAGGAGATACCGTAGCTTCCTTTGAAAATGATTAATATATTTACATTGATTCTTTATCTGCCAAACGTATTACTGATACTGTTTTGGTTTCATTTGTCTGGTTTTTGAGATGCAGTATAAGAGATTTGTGCCTCCACCTGAATATCATGGAGGTGCATTTGAATTTATTTGTGGTAAAAATGACATTCAAAAGATCAAGAGCAACTTCTCTTTAAATAAACAATGTTCCTCTTATTCTAGATAATCCCCAGACCTCACTGTCAACAGTTATCATTGGTATTACTCTCTACCAAAGAAATAGTCCTAATGAAAACGGTTCCCAGCTTGTTACTAGCTAGAAGGGACAACATGTGTCTTTTGTATTTTGGGTGAGCTGATCCTTTAAACTGTTAACTTGCAGCAGCTCTTCCCTACCCTTCCTCAGCATATCCTGTTTTTGGTGTGTCCACACTCTGAATAAAGCACTGATTCAAGCACACAGCTGCAATCCTTTGCCCTCCTTTCCTCTATCCTTCCCTACATCCTCTCCTCTCCCTTCCTCTTTCCCTCACACACAATCCATCCATCTTTGATGATATCAAACCTGCTTCCTCAGTCTTCACACCCATTTGGATAAATATGTCTCCCTTCTTCAGAAGGTGGGGGGAATATTACTTAAAGTTAATTATTTTATACTACTTGTAGTTGTGCATCCTCTTCCTGCTTCAATGAGAAGGTGATTACACGTTGCCAAGTCTTTAATCACTCTGGCACAACCTTCATCACTATAACAGGGTGGAGTGCTAAAATATCAGGCCAAAAGATATTAAAAGTGATTTTGTGAGCATGAAGCTACATCCATATACATATTTAGATACACACTATACACACATCTATAAATATAGAAACAGAAACATACAGATTTAAGCATGCAAACATATTATTTCTCATTTTGACTCTGCACACATACAGTATGCTTATGGAAACTGTTTCAGCCACAGAATAAAACATAGCTGAAATTTTGATTGAATTTTACTAAGTCAGCTAAGACAGCAGCCATCAAAGCAGCCAGTCCCAGTCCACAAATACATAGTCAAAATGATGAGATGTGAAATCAAGATTATAACTTCAGGAATCATAAATTTGATTTAACAAAAGTCAAATTTCTGACTTCTTGTGTCATCATTTCCACATGAGTAGGCTAAAGATGGATATGTAGATACTGTAGATGGACTGTGACAGATAAAGGTTTGTCTGTGCTTTACCGCTCTCTGATTGGCTGCTGCCGTTGAAGCCACGCCTACGTGCTCCTGCCCCAACACCGGCCGTCTGTCTCTCCGCAGACAGTTGTCTTTTACTGCGGTCTAACGGTGACCCGGTGAGAAAATACACAAAGTTACTTTAAAGTGACACATTCTGCGCTGTTCTCTAAGGCAGCGTTGACCAACAGCACAGACATGGTTTTAAAGTCGGAAGACGGAGTTGGTAAGTTGCCTCATCCTCTTTATCCTTTAGCTAGTTCCAGTGAGCCGAGCTAACCAAGAGGCTAATCAGGTTAGCTAGCTAACTAGCAATAACACAACTTTGAGTCTCTAGCGGTAGGTAACTGTACTGAGCACGCTCGTACTGTCTGAATTCCTGGTAGTTTAGTGTGTTTCGGCGTTTAATTTCCTATCAGCAGAGCGACGGCAGCAAGTCCTCATCTGACTGATTTCTTAATGCTCTTTGGCCGTCTTTATTAACTGGCACAAGGGATCCATTATTATTAATCTGGATTGAGGCCAGACCTCATGGGCCTTATTGTGCAGCATTTTATAGTTCATGTGCCTATAAATACAATAAATGCACCCTTTTTATTGGCTGGAAATGAAGGAATTGCCCTCAAAAATACTTTTTAGTTGACTTGGCTGGATGTGCTTCTTTGCTCAGTTTCCTAATTTGTGACCAAAAGTGTTGGGACACACTGATAATAACAGGTCCAGGCAGAGAGGCAGAATCTGCCACAAAAGCATAACAATTATCTGCACTAGTGTTTCCTCTGACAGTTTGAGCGACTCTTAAAGGATGTGCCTTACAGTGAGTCAAGTGTCATATTCTGTCAGGAGGGAAAAACCTCTTACAGATTTGTGCGCTTTAAAATAAGATTGCTCATTCTATCAAGGTATCAGAATTACGCTCCCAGTAATGTAAATTGTTATTTAAGTAAGGTAGCTGCTGTCATGTAGCTTTTCATGGCTTTTTTCCCCACTGGAAATCCATTTTGATGGCTTTCTCTCACCTGCCGGGTACTTCACTTTAATCGACTTTACCACTCTTGAGAGAGCAGCTCAAGTTGTCAGAAACTCCCTCACTTCCTCGCCCTGTCACTTAAGGATGTTTTTCCTATTCCGCGCCGGGTCACATTTTGTCCCCCGTTTCTTCCCCTGCTTTTGGCTCCTTATTGGACTTTCGAGCCTTAAGGCCGTGTGAATGCGATCAGTCACCAGGGAGTTTACCATACCCGCAGGATTATATCACTCTGTTGTTGAGCTTCTTATCCTCGGGCCAGGGAACATTGAAACACACAATTATCGCCTTGTGAGCACTGAAACAGACAATTATTGCCATGTGAATCAGACACTGAATCTCTCCATCTCAAAACGGATCTATTTTATAACCAAACTGCTTTGCCTGCACCCTCCTCATCGCTTTACCATGCACTCTGTTTTGAAAACATGCAAAACTGCACCTTCCACACACTCTTTGTGTCTCGGACACTGGTGTCTGTCCACGTGGGGGAGCCTGTGTTTGATGCTGCACTCACTGAGGGAGGGAGGAGTCAAGATGGACAGAGGGGGGGGGGCTGAGAATTTAAGGGTTTCCCCCAAACACACACACACTCACAAACACACTCGACCTCATCCTCATTTAGCTGCAGCAGGCCTGCTCCCCTCCTCTCCTCCCTCCCCTCGCCTGGGGATTAAGAAGCAGGGAGGCTGGACTGGAGGACCACAGGATTGGGATTGGAGGGTTTCGGGCAGGACTGGATTAGTTGTCGTGCTGTTGAAGAAGCCAGGCTGGACTGCAGGAATACTGGCTGTTTTGTAATGGAATTGGTGACCAGGTTAGATTTGTGGACTCTGGAGCTGAAGCTATAAAAATAACTGGAGCAAGAATCAAATACTAAAGAACAGGGTGTTTTTGGCTGCACTAGGACTACTGGGACCATTGAGACTGGTGGTGAAGTCACTCGGCAGACAGAAGCTTTCTCTGGTATGAATAAACCTCAGAATTATGACACAAATGTGTAGGTGTTGAGTGCGTCATCATAACGTAACATAAGAACTGCTTTAATGGAACTTGTGTGTGTGTGTGTGTGTGTGTGTGTGTGTGTGTGTGTGTGTGTGTGTGTGTGTGTGTGTGTGTGTGTGTGTGTGT
>JAVQJF010037074.1:0-10759 GCA_036023855.1 Gadopsis marmoratus
TGCTGCAGCAGTTTGCCCTGACAGGTCAGTTTACCCTGCAGAGACATTGGATTTGGCCACACAATTAATTCAGCTGCTTTCAAAGTATTATCAGCAATCAACCGGTGGAGGGTGTTCTGGGATGCAGCAGTGCTGGGTGCAAACAGGACGTGAACGTACCTCGTATCCCTGCAGCCGACCCAGATTCATCATGTCATTACACAGTTTAGGGACCTGAGACATCAAATCTACTGCTTTCTGTAAGAGCCAGAGAGAGTAAATCCCTGGTTATGTGTTCATGTCAGCTGAGCGTCCATCTCTTAGGCTTTAACAGAGCATCAACAGACATCCAACCACATCAAAAAGCAACGGCTTCAACCCAAAACTCTACACAAGTCCTGTGTAAATGCTGTGTTCGTCAGGTAAACTGTGATATTTCAGCACTTTAGATTAGGTTGTGCTTCTTACCTCAATTTGTTCACAGTCCATCCCTGCCTTGGAGCTGAATTTCAGGAAGTCCTGAGGAGAAACAGGACCACAACTTTCAACGCTCGAGACACTGTACAATCACTTTACCCTGAACGTCAGACAGACAGGCACACCGTCCCTCTGTGCTTGCACTTAGGAAAACTAACATTTCAGTTAGATATATTTACAGCATAGTTTCTTGTGGAGCCCACCAAGAACCAACATGGAAATTTAAGATCTGTGTTCCTTTCCAAGTCCAAGTGAACCTGATGGGAGTGGACTTCGCTTTTCCACAGAAACCAATGATCACCTCGAGATAAAATATTGTTACATGGAGTTTCTCGCCGGATTTATTTTTCGGCCACTTCTGGACCCGTACTGTAGCTCTAAGCAACTTCTTTCACAAAAAACAGGCAAACTAAAACGCACACTATAGCTGTGCTGGTGAGCTGGAGAGTGGACTGAGATGGTTCCATAAAACCTTTCCAACACAGTCAAAACTACACGTGACAGGATTTATTTATTATTTTTATTGAAATTGTGTGATAGTTCTAAAATCTTCACTTAATTTGCGTGTGATGGGGAGAGTGATGGAGTCTCTTGTAATTCAGGAAGATAATGTGGGCGTATGTTACCTTCAGTAGCAGCTGGTATTTGGTGATTCTCTGTATTGGTTTGATGAGAAAGTCACTGATGGACAACCTGGACTGGATGTCCTGCTGGATTCCCTGGAAGACAAAAACCCCCGACAGCATCAGAATGCTTCTTTTTAATCCACTCTAATTCAGGTTTCTCTCCTATATTTATTTAGTCAGTTAATTATCAAATACACCAGATAATATAACATACAACGGAGCAACAGTAACGATAAAAACAATATGTGAGACACCACTTCAATTTGAGGCATCTACACAGTAACATCAAGAGTCACTTACATCAAAATACGTGTCATATTCTGCTACGATGAACTCCGACTTGGGCTTATTCTGGCAATAAACCACGTACATGTGGAGTCTTCTCTCCTGTGACACACAGACACAGTTTCTTTCCGACAGCAGACCACAGGAATTTTTGGAGGCCAAATGCATTTTAATAGCACAAAACCATCATCACCATCACACTCAGTGTTCGACTCACATGTTTGATGAAGAGCTCAGGGAGGTGCTCATTGTCTTCCAGACATTTCTCCAGCTCTCCTACGAAGAAACTGAGACCCAAGGAGGGGGGGGGTTGACAGTTATCACATCCAAACAGTACAAATTAGAGACTGCCGTCAGTCTCCACCCGACACCAATGCTGAACTTACTCTCTGTGCCAGTCGTAGATCTGGTGGATGTTCCCGAAGACAATTTTGTCTTTCCCTTTCATGTCATCAGGGATGCCCTTGTCCTCGAGCCTCTTCATGAAGCCCTGCAGGGGTCACACAAGGATGATTTTACATCAAGGTGCCACATTTATCAGAGGTACCGTCACCATAAAGAAAGACTCCTTCACGGGATCACTTTGACTGCACGGAATGGATGATGCCGATTGGTGACGGCAGGGGGTTGCAGGTCATTCTAGCACAGAGAAGCGCGGTGGGTGTCTCACCTCCACCACGATGCCCAGGTCTTTGACGTAGTCCTTCTCTGTCTGGATCAGCTCGTTCAGAACAAACCTGAGCAGAATAAAAACAGCACACTGCAACGTCAGCTGAGGAAACGTTATCACTGTCCAAACCTTTGAAATGTCGCAAGAAAGAAATGCGAATGAGGCGCGTTTCCATCAACTTGCTTGGAGCAAATAAACTGGAAGTCACAGTTTGGCCATGAGGTGGCAGGTACAGGCTACGCTTGACACACGATGATCAGTCATGCGAGTTAAATGTTCGCTATGTCAGAACTTAGCGTAAAAACTTTCCCCATACAGATTTTCGAATGCAATACTTCAAAACGTGCATAAAAATACGCTTATGGAAACACAGCTACAGTCAGCCTCTTGCTCATGCTGCAGCAAGGCACTATTGTGGTTGTGGCAGTAGAAGCAGTAGTTCTTGAATTAGCAGGAAAAGTAGCAGGAGCAGTAGTGATGATGCACTAAGAACTCACATCCGTCCTCTCATAGCTTTGGCTCTCTGCTCCAGTTCGGGGTTTCGGGGCTGGACAGGAGTGGTTGGCTCTTGTGGGGAGAGGGAGGTGAAGCCGGGGTACGCTCCTGGTTCCAGAGTCTGAGGAGAAACGAGGAGAGGAGACGCTCAGTGTTTAGCGGTGGATCAAGTCTTTTTCCTTAGAGACTAGTCGTTGATTCAAAAAAGCAGCTACACTAATAACTGATATTCTCTTTTGTCAAAGTCTATTTCATTTACATACACCAGAATCGTGGATTAGTCTCAGAGGGCAGCAGGAGCCTGGTCTTTAGTAGTCATAAGGAATAACGCTGTGATATTATCAGTTGATTCATGACTGTGTTGATAGTGAAAGGTAACTCCTGCTTTGTTCTAACTGCAAATCAAGTGGACATCCAAAATTCCACATAAGCGTGGCCACATTAGCTTTGTCCTGCTGAATGTCAATATCTATTACACACCACATCTGGTAATTTTGCAATGGTTCAAATGTCGTCCAGGATGACGAGCTAAATTGCAGAGGAGCACGGTGAATATTTCACTCCCCACCTCCTCTGTAATGTTAAAGTGTTGTGAGATGGCGCGTTGAGCCATTTTCAACCCATGAAATGCTGATATTCATACATTTGTTAAGAAATGTCAGTATTCACACCTGCAGTGATGCGTTTCATCACAGTACGGTCTTATCATTTAGTTTACAGATCAAAAAACATGTTTAAGTGAGCAGCGCCTCTTTAATGGGTCCGAATGGGTCTTTGCATCGCTTTAGTTCAAACCTCTCATATTGCCACACATTTGTGCATAAATATGAACACAACGGTGAGGCTGACTACACAAACTACTGAAGATATGAACACAGACACAAATGTAGTACAACACAAAAGTAAACTATACTGTAAAAGCATGATTGTTGAAACAATACATATTCACTAATGCATTAATTTGGTGAAATGAGCACAAAGTGATTCATATATGATGTGTAAACGTCATGGAGACCAATTGTGTTACATAAGTCTGCACATCATGCGTTTTTAGGATAATCTCTTTGTTGCACTGCACACGTGCACAAGTATACATGCACGTATTTATACACACACTCACCATCTTGGTTTTAACCAGTTTTTCTATGGCGCTAACCAGCTCAGCGGCGCTGGGCACCTCAGAGGACGACTGCAGAGACGTTAGCAAAGACGAAGACTGAGAAGGGAAGAGGAGAGGCAAGAGGCGTGTTAGAGAGATCGGAAATGAAGGGAGAGAAAGCAAGAAGTTGAAGAAAGAAAGAAGAGTTATAGAGCAAGAGAATAAAAGCAGCAAACAGCAGTGAAGGAGAGAAAAGCTGTTAGTTAGCGGAGGAGAGCAGCAGATGGACACCCTGCAGGACCAGCACTGACTTAACTACAGCTGATGTAACCCTAAACCAAATTAAATATTAAAAAAAAAAAAACGAATCCAAATATGATATATAGAAAAACAGTATAAAAACAGAAAATGGGAAACTAGAATTTAAACAATACGTTAAAATAACCCCAAAAAGGATTAAACTGAATATAACAACATGGTAAAATTGAAGTTTATCAGTAGGAAGCATATAACGGCGAACGCTGCTTGAGGGCCGACATATGTTAGCGATGTTTAAAGCACACCTCTTCAAACCATCAGCACTCTACACGTTTATCTGACCGCCAAAGATCCAGATCCCTTTCTAAACGACAAACATTAGGAGAAAGGCAGCGGTGGCCCGGCTCACCTTGTCGTCCTGAGCTGAGGGGTCCTTGATGATCTCCATGGGGGGAGGCAGAGGGGTGTGGGCCTCCTCGTCCTGCTCCTCCTCCCCGCCGCTCTGCATCCCGGAGGACGTCTTAGAGAGGATGTTCCCATCCTTACTGAGGACCCTCTGTAGGGGACACAGACAATCACTTTTTACCACCTTATTAAATTGTCCATCGCTTTATGGATCGCACCGAGTCATCGTGAGATATCAACCTGTCCAAAGCACACAATTGTCTGTCATTATGGTCTGGTAAGATGTTTGGTCAGGCTGTATGGTACGTGATTGACAGGTCTCTGCTTGATGAACCCTTCGTACACCTGACTGGACAAACTCGCTTGGTCATCGGTCTTTGCTTCCAATTTCAAATACAAAATCCAAACAAAGAAAAAAAAAAAAAAAGACATGGCTGCTGTTCTTCCTCGAAACTCTCCCCAAATAAATATCTGAACAAATCTGAAATGAGTAATGAGAGCAAGGCGACGCAGAGTCATGTTTTATTGTGGTAACTAACACCATGTGGCTCCCCTGCGGCACAAACAAAAACCAGCTTCCAGTTTGAATTTGATTTGTTGAACTCGTGTTTCTGATTATTCAATATTACTAATTGTCCTAGATTGAATTTTTTGTCAAACTTCCTGTACCAGCTCGATCTCGTCTCTAGACACACGGAGGGCAGTCAAATCAAAAAAGGCGTAAGCTGCAGGGTTTCAATATGACAATAGCAATGAGTAATTGAATACTATTCAAAGCAGTCCAGAGGTTTTATATCGTCACCAGTGAGGAAATCGGGAGTTTGGTCACAAGATTGCGTGTGCGTGGGTGTATTTGTGTGTCCGACAGAAACCCCTTACACATGGAAAGAGGAACTTAAGCTGGTTGCTGTTGTAAATGCAGATAGTGTTGATAAATCTCTTTGTACCCAGTTCACCCCGGGCCAGGAGGAGCAGACGCATCGCCTTCAAACTACAGATGCCACAGTACCCTTGAACTAAGCAGACAGGAACAGATAACCATAAAAGTTTAGTCTTTTGAGGCTACGTGTTTCATATCTGATAATAAATGACCACGTAGGCGTGTAACCTGGCGTGCCAGAGAATGATGTTGCACAGAACCATCCGAGACGTCGTCTTCGGAAACCTTTTGGTTGCCGGGCAGACGGGCACTTTCAAAAACAATACTTGGCAAGCGATTGGATGAACCAAAACGTCTAGCAGGCTTAACCCCAGCCAATCAGATATGAGGTAGTAGGAGAGCCGAATCCGAGCCTTCTCCAAGGAGGAGAACTGCGGAAACATCTTCCATTTATCGCAAAACAAACCACAACGGCTGAAACATGCCGTTCTCGAAATCCCGCCGCTCACCTCATCAATGATGTCGTCCTGCTGGTCAGCCTGTCCGAGGTCAATGCTCTTCCTGCTGTCCTCCCTTCCTGATCCTGGCCCTGTCACCCGATCAGGCATCAATTTATTACTCAAAACACATACAAAATACTATAAACATTTTAAATTTTGGCATGATTGGAGAAATCAAAGGAAGTTTGGCGTTGTTGTATTTTGACAGATTCAAATGCCAAGATCGACGGCCCTATGACTTTTATTATATTGTTAGACTGACAGCAGAGTTGTACTGGTCATTAACCACAAGTTACTCAAACCACTGCTAAGGCTAGAAATGGGTAATCTATTACAGCGATCATTTAGATCTATAATAATAATAATTTGGTGAGGCAGTTGCAAGCAGGAACTCGCATGTGAAACCATTCCCCGTTGGTGCGTTCAAGAACACCAACGTTTGAAACTTCACAGTCAGCCAAGTAGCAGCATATTTGAGGCAAGAAAATTCACACAACCTTTTCTACGAGATCCATTGTGTCCAAACGTCTACCGTTTATCGACAGAGTTTGATAGCACGAATGCAAAATCAAACACTGAACAACACAGCAGGCTCTTTAAGAAGAGCTCTACTTGCAACCGTATTAAACTGATTTTAATAAGACAGAGTGATCTAAAGTGAACCGAAACCAATGGCTACATGAAAGGGAAATAATCCTTTCTTTATGGTATGCTTTGAAGAGTGGCGGCTTTGGGCAGAATCCAATCAGTCTCATTATTCTGCTGTTGCTGATGAGCTTTCTACAGATTCCTGTTGGCGGAGCTCAACTTATGGTCTGTAACTGTGGCCCTGTGGTGTCGTTTCTTTCTGCCCGCCTTACCAGTCTTCTTCTGCTTGTTACTGGGGAGTTTCTTGACGGAGCTGCCGTGGCTGAGGCGGCGGACTGGGCTGGTCAGCCACTTTCTCAGGGTGTTCCCGGAGCGTTTGGGACCAGGAGAGCTGGACTGCAGCGAGCTGAGGGACGGCTGCGGCTGGAGGTTCGCCACCGAGTCAGTCTTTCCATCGGCGCCGCTCACAGGATAGCTTTCTGAAAGGAATCGGACAAAAGTTGACGCTTTAGTAAGCCTTTGGCGTTTCTCTTCTGACTGTCCATTGAAAAGCTCCCTTGTTCTCGTTTCTGTAAAGTTTAAAAAAAAGGATTAGAATACAAAACATTAAGTGCTTCATGGTGTATAAATAGAGGAACCTTTCCAGCCCGTCACCTCCACACTTTATATCGTCCTGCTCCATTTGTTGCTTTGTTGTCATAGCGTTAGTTGCAACTTGCCTCCACCTCAGCGCCTCCTTTTCATGCTACGTCTGACCTAATGTAATTTGTGTCGTCATTGATGCCTGCTCTGTTCTCTACCCCGGGATGGGGGGTCTTTGCTGCTGTACTCCCTGTCTCAGCCAGGGGGCTCTACTACTACTGCAGACTACAGTGATCATGATTGACTGTAGGTTGCGCGCCGTGTACTGCGGCAGGGTGTTTGACATTCACAGCCCGACATCATCCGTCATTAAGTCAAACTACTACAATCATCCACCCCCCCCTCCGTTAGGTATTTCAGTAATTTAGAAAAGCAGAAAAAGGTTTCCAATGTTGAGTGTGCATGTGTGAAGATATCTGGAAGGACATAGCCAAACCTAAACTTTAGAATTCTGTCATTTCCACACAACTTAATGATGAAAGTAACTTGTGAGACCTTGAATGAGCATTTCCACTAGCCTACGTGTAAGTAGAAATATCTTAGAATGATTAGTTTCACTGAGGTTAGATAACATTTAGAATTACAGAGTGCGATATCAGCGCATAGTTTGGACCAGATTGGTCATTCTGCAGAGATTAGATATAAATAAAGCAACATTGGCTTTTTATTTCTGCTGCAAAGCCTGACACATCCAAATAAAACTGACTGTGTGTGTGAGAGAAAGAAACGGCGGTCATGTGTCAGGAGTGTGGTGGATCGAGCTATGGGCTGTGGCTGCTGTGGTGTCACACCTGGAGATGACAGGTTAAGGGTCAACAGCATCTCTTTGATGTACCATCTATGAGCGGGAAGCTCCTTTCATTTTTCTCTCGATTTCACTCCCTGTTCATGTCATCCGAGCGTCTTCCTACTTGTACACGAATGTCTGTTGCCGAGCTGCAGCTGGCAAAATACACACGTGACATTCTGATATTTCCGTGACAGCGTTTCCTGTAAGAATAAACTCACGTTCACGTCCTAGAGCACAAGTATGCCATACACAGTATACACACACACACCTATGTTTGTCTTTTCCTTTGTAATTGACTGCAGGAATTCCTTTGTGCCTGTCAAGTCACTTTCAGCCTCGGAGATCAAGAACGTAAAGTGGCCAACGTGCCCCAGAGGCAAACAAGGCAAAGGCCTACAGGGCTGGTGATTTAAAACAATGTTTGAATACTGTAACATTCGTTACAATGGCAGCATACTGTATGGTGATATCAATTGTGTTGCAAAAGTGGAGAAAAAGCCGCGTTGAAACCACAAACGTGATTGACATCACGTACTTTGCACTCATCTCCTTCACAAAACTGTTATAAAGTATACGGCTGCAGCATTAATCAGTCACTGGTTGCCACCGCCTCCATTTATCTCCACCACAATGTGTGGAGATGGATGGATTCCTCTCGATTCACCACTGCTTCGCCCCTCTCTCCCTGTCGTCACGCTGTCCCAAGTGCTTCAGTGGTTACTCCCTGAGGAGCTGTTGAGCAAATCCAGTCACGTGTTCCTGAGAGAGCGAAACATGTCATAGGTAGCCTGTTCGCCCGTGTGTGAGCGTTCGGCAGAACCAACGGTAAGTCATTGCGTGGCCTCGACAGCTGGCTGTCTGCAGAAACTCATTAAGGACACAAGTGTGCACACACACACACACACACACACCTGACTGATAAGATGCCATTGCTCTTTGAAAATTACACTTAAATGATGCTGCAGAACCAGAGTGCGCTGCTGTCACCGCCACAATCAGGACCGGCTTGAAACAGCTTGAATCGAGCTTGAGGGTTTATTCTTGACCTTGGAAACGGCAACATAAAAAAAACATCTTAAATAAAAACCTCAAAAACGCTACACAAAAAAAAACCAATTCCTTCCTCAGCGGACGGAGCGGCTCAGGTGTTGCAAATTAGGACATTCCACAGTTGCACTCGGAAACGTTGCAACGCTGGCGGGAACAAAGGTGGCAAAAATTCGGACATGCCAGTCTTTGTGACGGTAAGCTTTGAGGCTGCCACATCGGTGGTCATTTTCAGTGTCAGACTGATCCTTCTGGATCCGGACTTTCAGGTTTGTACTTCATCTTCGATCTGTTCCTGGTAGCCGTTGTCTGACACAGTGCTACAGTCGCCCCGCCAGCTCTCCTACACAAAAAGCGACACACAATCAGATGGAAAAGGCCATCTTATGGAACGAGAAAAGCTGAAACAGCCGTCATCGTTAGCCGAGCTCTTAAGGTGGACTAAATAATGCAAATGCTAGAGTAAACAAGGGACAGTTAGGGGGCGAGTATTGCAGTGTTAGTACTCTGGGTAGCACCGAACAGCGTGTGTGTACTACAGAGTACAGCAGTGACACACTGACGGCCAAAGTCAGGTGAGACCAGACAAGGAAGCTTTTGTTCTGCAGCCCGACAGAAAGACAGACCGTCTACTGTTAAAATCCCCATCACTCACTATCTTTAATCACACACACACACACATCTGACGTCCAGTCTGCAGATACTGAACCAGCAGTCTGAATATAACAAAAGAGAGTTTTTGTCTCGCTCACTTTCTCGCTCTCACACACACTCGGTTTCATGCTGTAATTACACAACACACACACACACACTTTGTCTATGAAGGGCTGTATTGACAGAGTATTAAAACTAAGATAATCTCTCCTCTTTGAATACCTGACTTTTTGTTTCTTCTTGTTTGGCAGAAACCTTTTGAAATAGCTGCTGTGCGTCTGCTCCAACCGCTCCGCCAGGCAGGGGATCAAACCTCCAGCTGCATCCAGCAGCCGCTACACCCGGGCGTCCCACCCAGCAGCCCAAAATGTAAAAGCAATTAGCTATGTTTCCCCCACCTGGACCTAAAAAAAGAGGAAATTGTATAAATTGGATTTTTAACCATGTATTTTGATTTACTTCCCCGTGCACATAACAGCTGTTGGGTGTCCTGCTGCAAGAACCAAACACCGTAAATGAGGACAGCCAGAGGACACATCGTAGATTCAACAATTTCCCTCGTGGTGAATATTGTGCCTCAAACGATTAATGAAAGCAAATAACTACAGTTAAACAAAGCAAAAGGAATACAGATGTTAGTCGGACTGCATTTATATAGTGCTTGTATCAAAAGAGCGCGACACACACTGATGGCAGCGAGGTCCTGGTCCGACTGTCGCGAGCATCTTTTTAGAGTTTCAGTTTCAGTTGAGGACAGTTCGACATGCGGGCCGGGAATTGAACACCCAACCCTGCAATTAGCGGAGGACCCACTCTTCTTGCTGAGCAATAGAACAATAGAAAGTGTATGTCTGACAGCGAAGTTACTGGCAGGTTAGAAAAGCAAAATGGACGCCTCTAGTGAAACCGCCTTGATGTTTTATGTACCTGGCAGAGGAAGCGGTTTTGAAGCATTTCTTGCATTTAAAGTGACAATAGACAACTTTTTTACTTCAAACTTTTACTCATGAGGTAAATGCTGATTGCACAATGCAATGGCTACCAAACAATGACGCCACTGGTGTTCAGACCGGTTTACAACGAGCCTCGTTTTCGCTGTGCAACTGTGTCCGCCCACGGGTGCGATCTCCCGGGGATAAGCGAGGCTCGGGTTTACAGCACAAAGGAAGCGGGTCAACCATTGCATGGCACAACCGAAACGGAACACGAATAGGGCTTTCATTTTACGGTTAAAGAAAAAAAAAAATGGAGAGAGCTGCGGGACTCCGACTACCGGGTGCTTTATTGTGCCTCTGTCGCAGCGCTGAGGTCGGGGTTAGAGCACAGGCCTGAGCAGCTACGGAGCAGGGTTTGGGGTTAGCGTG
>JAVQJF010037079.1:0-29103 GCA_036023855.1 Gadopsis marmoratus
CCCCCCCCCCCCCCCCCCCCCCCCCCCCCCCCCCCCCCCCCCCCCCCCCCCCTACCCGATTGACCCTTTGCTCTACTCCTAGCTTCTGTTGTATTTTGTAGAATCCAGATTTCAGGGCAACAGCATTACATTAAGGGCCCATCAGTGTTTTGCCTGCTGTTGAACGTCTTCATTGTGCATCAGTAAACACCTGTTTGAAGGAATATTTGCACACAGTTGTAGAGGATAGAGTATTTTTTTGGGGGGGGGGACTTTGGGTTTTAGTTTGCTTGAATTAATCAAATGTCTGTATATTAATATCTCTTCAGTTCTCAGCAGTTCTTATTCCTCTTGCTGAATTTTGTCTGTCAATTAAAATAAATAATAAATAATTCATTTGTTAAATTTAACATTTTGGTCATTTATCTGATCTTCACAAGTTGAAACTTGTTGACTTCAAATGTAACATTTATCTAATCTTCATTTTAAATGCCTTAATTGGATAAATATTTAATTGATATTTACTGAATTATTAGTGCATTTTCTTAATTGATTTTAAATCCGTAATTTACGCTGATTAAATTGTACTTGTTTTTAAAAGTTGATCTATATAAATGAAATCCATTTGCTGTAATGTTTAAGCTATCATTTAATACTTTGCTTAGATACTTAGATTTGCTGTTTATTGCGCCATTAAAGTGTATTGTAATCATTTTTCCAATTAAAGGCTTCACGTTGACTAATTATGATTCTGTGTGTCAGGTCTATTAATAGAAGCCATTTCTTTTTAATTGCTTGTCACAGTAAGACATGAACACTGTGGAAATGGTACAGTTTGGACTGGTACTGTCACAGCATTTCACAAAATAAAAAATTAAGACAATTAAAATGATCCACACTCTTACTGAATAATATATTTATTATGTTATGAAACACTTATCAAACCTGAAGAGAATATTCACTCTTATCACAGAAAGTCACACTGTACAGATGTATCCCCGATGACATGCACTAAAACACAAAATATGCTCTACACACAAATGCTTTTTGGATCAACACACAACCACAAAGCTCACAATGACACCTAAAGCTAGCTAATTTTCACTCACAGCTGTTCACCCATTAATTAAGACTAGGTCTACTGTATGGCTGAACTCCTTTTTCCTTCCAGTTCCTTACTCAGGAAAAGGAAGTGTGTTTTTCACTACCATGTCTCAAATATTAATTCTTTACATTTCTGTGTAGCCACCACTAAATTGTACACTAGATGTGCAAAGCCCTACTGTGTGTTCTTCAGGGAGATGAGAGCTCTACAGGGACTTTATTGACCCTTTAGGACCAACATGTACTTCTAAAAGGAATGAAAAATTCAACTCTGTTGATTATTCACTGAGTTTCTTAAATACCAGTTTTATCTATAGGTGGTTTCTTTAAGATCGGTCCCTCAGCTTAGAGAACTGAACTCTGTCACGGTGCTACATACTGTTTTAAGTGATGCAAATGTTTCAGATGAACAGTCTGTATGAAACATATTGCACAGGACTCGAACTGATACTTTAACTTCTTAACACTGCATTTGATAATGACATGAGAAATTGGCACTGCACTGATGTTGAATTTTAAGTTGCCCCATTGCTTGAGCACCTAACTTCAGTGTAGCTATGGTATGTATGACAAGCAGAAGATCAGATGGGTAAAGGCAACGTGGGTAATCTCTATCTGTCCATTTGGGTTCAAAGGTCTATCAAGTCACCATATTGCTCTCACCAATCAAATACTGTTGGAGCTACAGGATTGTCTGCAGTGAAAGGGTAATTATTAAGGTTAAAATTCAGCATGAGATTTGAATCAGATCTGATTTAACGGCTTCTATGGCTCTTCCTGTAGAAACCACACCTCGTTGCGGCGACCATAAGGCTTGAGTGGTGGGTCGTAGCTGCAGCAGAAGTACTGCTTGCGCTGGAAGGGGGCCGTCTCGCCCAGGGTGCGCGTCAAACGCGAGGCCTCTGCTCTGTACTCACTCTCCCCTGCAAAGCCTCCAAACTGCCTGAGAACAAAAGAAAGGACATGGGGGAAACCTTTAATTTGGTGGATAATTAAGAGTGTTAGATCAATTGGGTGTGCTGTCTCACTGGAATGGAACAGGGACCCAAAAGGCACACATGCACACTGATATTTCAAACAATGTGCACCAGTGCAGTCAAGTAAACCTGCCTTAGGAACTGCTCAACCACAATAGCCCTGCAGGAGACTGAACACATTAACTAAGGCCTCCAACTGTGCTGCAAGTCAGCATCCATAATGAACAACATCCATAATACTCTCTTACACATGGGAGATATACAGTATGTATATATGTATCAATATTTTTAAACAAAACACTTTAAATGACACCTACAGAGCGTAGACAGTCATGCCGGGCCTCTCCTCAATCCTGATGGCACTGTCGGTGGGAGCCGGGGGGCATTGCTGGAAGTTGGAGGGGACGCGGATGCCGACCACCAAACGGCGAGACAAAACACCGTCGTTCCGCGGGTACACTGTGAAGATGATGGGAGCTGCTGTACCCATGGCCTCATCTTAGAGGATGAAGTGTGAGACAGAAAGCGAGTTTAAAAAAAGAGCAGAGGAACTCCACCATCCTCCCCAAAGAACATCTGAAAGGTCAGGACCGGTGTGGTTTTGTGCAGAGTAGGCCTCCATAATATCATTATGCAGAGGCCAACAGTGATAGTTTTTATCCAGACACTGCAAAACAGGCCATGTAAATGCACCTCTATAAATAGAAAACGCATAAAACGATGAGACCTGGTTTTCAGACTGCACTTTCACCTCAAAGGACTTTTGTGTCTGAGCATTATAAAAAATGGATCCTCCAATAAAGCTAAGCCATTTTAAGTGAGCCACCTTAAAATGTAACAGCAATTTGTTTATGGAAATTGAGTGTGTGCTTGTGAGTTAGACACATGTTGGTCCCATCTTTGATGCTCATTAATTCGCCTTCAGGGCAGGAAGGATCCAGCAGGAAGCTGTATTTTCTGATTGTCTTACCTTGTTCATTGCTCCCACCGATGTACATAAGCAGCTTCCTCACCAGCTCCCCTGTCACTTGGTCAAAGGTTCGTCCCTCAGAGGAGACAACAGCGAATTTGGCACCATCGTACCGCCGCACCTCAAAGCTAACTCCATCCTTGGAGAAGAAAAGGAAAATCAGGGGGTGCCTTAGGCATCAGCAGGCCAGCCACAGCACATGCACGAGCAGCTTTTGTGCACACACGTCCACACACACAAACACAGCTGTTCCCATCCTGGGGATGGGTGCAGGGGAGATGTTAAGCTCAGATATGATTCACCTCTCACACAGTGATGTTGACTATCTGCTCCTGAGGACGACAGCCTTGAACTGGCGGGGGGTTTACACTTGCATGGTTCAGTGTGCGTGTGACTGCACACATGTGGGTGTGTGAAACCAAGGTGGGCAGCCAAATAATGAGATGCAGACGAAACATATTTACAGTGGTTTGATTTTTATTTCTCTGCAGTGTTCAGTCAGCCTACAGAGAATAATGGGCAAGAGATGCACGGCCTTACATAACAGCGCACACACACTCACACAACTGGCCCCCACCCCTAGACGCACAGCATTAATATGATGCAACAGTTTTGCATTAAATATGATTAAGTGGGGCTAATGTGGAGCACAGTCATTCAACTATGCTGCTGAGCAATAACTTTAATAGGTTTTGAAGGAATCTGGTCACTGCAGAGACTGTGATGCAGGGTTTGAATACGGCTCCTCATACCACTAATGTGTTTATACCGCGTGGTATTTCACTTTATTTTGCGTACGGGTCTGTGTGTGTTTGTATAATGTTGTTAAGCGCTGGAATTTTGTTTGATAATGCCATTGTCATTCGTTCGCCATACAATGTTTACCATCGACCTACACGAAACTGCTGGCTGCTGTAAAATATACAGTTTATTATTTTGCAGATGATAGTATTTTTTTCCAACATGACAAAAGACAAAAATGGAAATACGCTCCGGGGCATCATTTCCACTGCATGTTCTCGTTCTTACGTGGGCTTCTTAAGTGTGCTTTCTCTTCCCTGGAAGGAAAACTCCAATTTAAAAACATCATGCAAACGTTTTCGTCTTCATCTTGTGTATCAATTTGTGGCTCTCTCATAGGCTATTTCAATGTCTTCTAATTGCTATATTTGTTGTATTGCATAGACGTTGTACTTGCCATACAACATTCATCCATCTAATATTACTGAAAACCCACTGCACTGGTAACTCACGGATACAGAGGCCCTCACAACCTGTACAGAAGTCCTGTGATCATACGATGCAGCCGTAGTCATTCCTCAGCGCAAACAAGATAACACTATGTTCTCATGGCGCTCTAACTTGTGACAGGCTCCTGCACAGTAATTACAAGGGTTCTGCTCTGTATGGCTTGTCAGTGGCGACCACCATTAACATTGTGTACGGGTGACATACCAAGAAAGCAGAGGCCGACTTCTAGTTAAGTGGTGCAATTAATTTGTCTGCTGTGTGTCTGTGCGCGTTTAGCTGCTGTCTTATGCCAGCGTATACACTGATAATTAGGTATTATCAACACTGTTAAATGTCCTCGTCATTACATGTTCTGCTAAAACGCTCTCCTGCATTCATTATCAAACTCCACTTACTGTGTATGTTGCCGTCGCGCTACTGTGAATGTGTGTCTGTGTGACCTGCCAGGCAACTCCTCTGTATACTGTGCCAGTTTGAATTAAGAGCGCAAGGTGGCAGGCGGATCAGAGATTTGATGAACCTTGCTGCGCTGACTTTTCATGGCCGTCTAATGAGCAGAATGTGTGAGTACAGTAGTGACATCATGCTGCGATCGGATCAGCAATACGACTGATCGATCACTAATTGTGATCTTCTTTGTGCACGTTTCAGCAAATCTCAAGAGCTCTGCAATAAAAGGCATTCTTTTCCAATTCAAATGTGAGTATTTAAATCATTAAAACACAGATTTCCGTGCACATACTGCTGGCTTACACGGCCTTCTGTTCAATTTGAGCTACAGACAATAGACGTTAGTATGCAGTGTCAGCACAGATCTGCCTTCCTGTCTGTGTGTGTGAGGGTAAATGTGTCAGTTTGGGTCATTTGATTCCCCGCCTGTCGGACTCGAAGTCCTCATTGTCTCATTCTGTCTGCTTTTGTTGCCCTGTCAAAAGTTAGCTGCTATTCAAAGATAAACACACAAAGCCGGCTTTCAAAACCCACGGCAACCATAACGTTACATGGCTACATGCACATTTACAGTAGTACACTATGGGTCATCAGGGCACAAGAGAAGACGCTCGAAATGTCTGTTGGGCTTTGCTTGAGTTAACAACACACAACACCGAGTGTAATGGAATCTTTCCAAAGCCTGCATACATTAAATATGGGAAAACGTAAACATGACAAGGAGCAGGGTGGGGTGCTGACATGTAAAGGACACGCCCGTCTTCCTTGGTGACGCCAGTTTTCTGTGTCACTGTCCTCATCAGTGATGGTCAGTGTATCAGCATCTCAATCCATATGGGTCTTCCAGGGTTAGGGTGAGTTAGCCTCTCTTTGTCACACACATGCATCTACGTACACTGTCATGATGGCAAAACCAGTGACCCGTACGCTGACTATGAAGCCTTAAAACCTTTCTGACTTTTGTGTGTGCACGTGTGCTATTGTTTTAAGGTTACACAGAACTCAGCATCACCATTGTTATTTGCGTCTGCCTTGTTGATTGGCAGAAGACCTCTGGCTGGTTGGCCCCTCGGCCCCACACTGCGGCTCAGCAGGGCATCCTTATAGGTCACAAGCAATTAACTACCAGGCAGTCAGTCAAGAGTACAGTGGTCGTGATAACACCGCAGAACCGTGGCCAGTCTAAACAAAATGACATAGTTACGTTCAAAAATACATGTGTGCAACAGACAGGGAGCGCGTGCGTCTTTGCAGCACAGCAGGATTACTGCGCGCAATCACAGCGGCGCACGCGGCGAAGACAAGTTGAATTTGCAGAAGCGTCGAAGACTTCGCCGTGATGAAGTTGTGCCCGGCTGCTTACCTTCGTCTCACTGCTGAGCAATTTATATTCCGTCGCCTCGGCGCTTCCGAAGAGCGAATTCTTTATCATGCCATACATGTCGCTGCGGCCAGGTCACCTCTCCTCTCTCCGCTCCCCCGGTGCTTCCTTTTGTCCTCCCTTTTTCGTCCTTGTGCTTTTTGCAGACAACTTTCTCTCTCGGCTGACAGCTCCCTTGCGCGCTCGTCCAACTCCTGGAGAAAAAAATAAATAAAAACCCCAACACCCCCTTGTTAAGCTGGAGGTTACTTGTGAGCAGTATCCAGATGCTCCGCAGCGCGCGCGCGTTGTTCCAGTGAGCACAGCGCTCTCCTCAACAGCTGCGTTTCCTTTTGGAGGCAGAAGTTAGAGATGCTGACTCCTCGCCCCTTCGGCCCAACCAAGGAATGAACGAATCAGCCTCCGCCCTCCTCCTCCTCCTTACCAGCTTGACGCTCACTTACATCACCACCTTTCACTCTTAAACGTTGAAGTCCACTTAAAGTGGGGCATCAAGCTGACAACATAGAGCTAATTTCCCATGGCTTATTACCCCCAGATGAGTTCAGGTTATGCTGACATTAAAAATGCATTGCTTGCATAGCTAATTCCCTGGTACGAGATGCAGCATCATCCCCCACCCGAAAAAAAAAAAGAAAGAAATAGAATAACCTTCAGTGCCACTCAGCTTTTGTTAGGGTTTCTCTCTCATTCTGTTTGTCAGGGCTGTCTGTTCCTGGACACATAAAACAGTGGGGCATGTAGAAGCACATTTACATCCTGCTTTTTGTGCAACATTAATTTTGACACAAGCTGTTGGTTTGTCAGTATGCATTGGACTTTCTTTCCAGGGCTGAGTGTGTGTGTGTTATTATGGGGCAGCATATGGGTGCACATCTTACTCCCTGTGTCACAGTGTGGCGTTGCCGTGCTTTAGGGCTATTCTATCGGAATTCACACCGAAGGCAATGTTAGTCACCACCGGAGAGTAAGTGGAAACAGGAAGGGTAGATTTAATGAAAAGAGTGAAAAGCTGAGGTACTGTAAGAGGACGAGGCAACAGGGAGAGCAGAGGCAGGATTCCATCCAACGGAAACTGCAGCGGACTGTACACTGCCTGTACAGGGTGGACAAAATCACCAGGATGCCATACAACATAATGTAATTCAACTGAATTTATTTAAATGTGTATTTCATACAGTGACAAGAAAAAGTAAGTGAACCCTTTGGATTTACCTGCTTTTATGTATAATGAGACAAACTGAAGGATCCCACAACTGTGCAAATTGCTGTAACTACAAAAAGACACAAATTCACCAAGCCCATGTGACTTCATAGATTCACATTCCACAAAGGACAGATGTTAAATATTCTCAGTGATCCTGATCCACTTCTGATTAGTGAGTCTGATGCATGTTTACTTTTACCTGGCTCAAGTGCAAATAAATGCAGCAATAGATGGATGTAACTGCCAGTTTAATTGATATGCCACCAGGATGTTTGTGAATGTGTTATGTGTAACCAAATTTTTAAAGGTCTCAGAAAGTCTAACAGTAACTGATATTTTAAAGGGACAAACAAATCAAAATGAAAATGTACTTACAGTCTGTTTAATGTTTGCTTTTGCCTTTTAACAGTTTGCAAAATTGCCAAAACACAAACAATAGCAGGTGTGGATAAGCTGTGGGATACGGTATATTTACAGCTCAACAACAGATTTTTCATCATGGAATATATTTTCACAGTTGCTTCACATACTCTCACATTGGATTATCATCATATTTCCTCCCCTTGGATATTGGAAAACACAACAGGAGCCCAGTTCCTTCAAAGCAGTCCATGATGGCAAAATCTCCCAATATTTATCTCTTTGGAGTTTATTTTACATTAGTGAATTGTATCAGACGAAATTAATCAGCCACAGAGAAGTAATTTCTGAAGAGTGTCAAGATTCTCTTCTAATGTCCTCACTTCTCCCAGCCTTTACCTCCCGGCTGAGTGGGCAACCTGAGCCCCACTAGGCCAGCCACTTCTTCTTGGCTGCGCTCTCCCTTGCCATGGTAAATATTGTGCAGGACCAGGTGGTTCCTGGTAGAGGCCAGCAAACAAAGGTACGTGTCTGAGGCATGGTGTGCCTCCTGCTGGTCCCGGCAGTACCGTTCTCCTGTTACCTGTGATAGGGGAAAAGAAAGAAATATCAAATGATCACGACATAATTAGATAACAGTGGTGAAAGCTGCAAAGTGGTCAGTCACTTTTTTCTTTGCTTTGTTCACTAAATCAGTCACCATTGAGAAAAATTTTGAAGAAAAGCCTTAAGGCCCTGCAGGTGGACACCATGGAGTTAGCAATAACTCAAGTAACAAACTATAGCATATCACAGGCTTTTCTGCCCGAACGTTTTCTTTTCTTCATCAACTGTGTTGTGGACAGTAAGCATTTGGTTTCAGACATCATTATGACTTTGGGTCTTTTCAGAGTTGGACAAATACACACTGACAAACAAGAGTTGCTCAAAGCTATTTTGCTTGGACTAGTGACTACACATGCATTCAACCACGCTGGTGACCCATGTTCACCCCCAAGCATATCCAAAACCAGCATTAAGCCTGTATATGCTTAAAAGTCCTAACCCATCATTTGAACATCTGATCTACTGTGTTTTGGTTAAAGAGAAAAACAAAGAATCACAAGCGTATAGTTAGAACCACATGGTGCTCATAAACAGACTGTTTAACGAAAGCGTAGGCAGGGGTAGACACTAATATTTTTAAGCACTGGCCCCACAGGCCACCAAACCCTTAAATTTGGTGGCCCAAATGTAAAGTTATGTAAAAACAATACAGCAAAGGCAATTTAATACAACTTAACACAGCCATCCTCAACTGTGACACTTCAATAAATGAAGACATTAACAGAATGAAAATATATATTTAAATTAATTTATTTAAATTGACATCTCAAAGTCTTTATACACATAGAGTTTGTGTGGAGTTCTTAGTTCGTATTTGTTTGTGGAACTGTAACGTTGCTTTGGCGAAGGCAATGTACGTATATCCAGTATTGGGATAAAACCTATACAGTCTCTGGCATATATGCAGTATTTGGTGGTCACAAACTAACTTTTTGTGGCCACGGTTAACGTCGAACCATGGTAGGTATACATATTAAATATATAGTAAGGACATACATAGGGATTTCTGTGCCGCATCGCTAAGTTGATTTAAATAAAATTAACAAAATGTTTCTGCAATGTTTTTGTCCCTGCGAATATGAATGTGGTCATGCAGAAGCACTCGCCTTAAAAATCGTATTATTTATTTATGGCTTATTGCAGATTTAAAAAAAACATTTAAACATATATCTATTTACGATGAGTACGATTTATATTCCAATAATTTAATGAATGGTGCAGGTATTTTATTCGGGTTGATTTCGTATGAACGCAGCGGCAAATCAACAACGAGGATTTGTACACAATTAATGACAAATTCAACCCCGTGTAGCAGGCTGCATTCTGTAGATATTTATACTGTAGCTGATTCATTATTAGACAGCGTACTTTATCACCTGCGTCTAAACACCGAGCTCTGCTAAGGCTCATTAGCTGCTGGCTAATGTCAGCGTGTCCTTCTGCTTCACCTTGCGTTAAGCTGTTTGTACATATAACAAAGTTGGCAATAAACCACACTGCAGTGTCATGTTGGGTATTCGCTATATTTCCAGGTTCACAAACGGAGGTCGGACATTATTTTCACTTCACTGGCGAAATCGTAACGTTATCAGTCATGAGCTATCGGGTTAGCTAACGCTAGCCACGCAGCTCCCATGCAGTTTGTATCGGCAGCTAGCTCACGTTAGCGGAAGCGCAGTTGTTGGGCAAACTCGCCTTATTCTTACGAAACTGCTCCATAACATAGTTGTAGGCCAGTGACTGTTTGTAACTCGGTCCTTGGACGGCACGTAGCTCTTTCAGTATTCCTCGGCAGGCCCGTAAGGGAGATGACAGCGACGCCATCTCTGAACTGTGTTGCGCTTGTGCGGCGCGTGAGGCCAGGCAGGCTCAATCCAACGCCGCACAGTTGATCAAATGACCTCACATCGACCACAAGGCGGCGACATGTCACACAAGTTCACGACCCATGTGACGCTTCTTTTTCCCCTGCAACGGTTTTAAGGTACGTTGGATTGAGTGTAAAATGTACACAGGGTCAGCCTGTAAATGAGTGTATAAATGTGCACCGTAATGGGATATTGTGTGTATGTGCCATCCAGTGTCAATCAAATTAGCTTTACCTTCCTCATCAACCTCTTCCACCACCACCGGATCACATTCAATAAAAACACTTTAAGAAGGAACAACTGGCTGTTTCCCACCTCTCTTCAGCTACAGTAAAAAGTGTTCAAAGTGCTGAACCCCAGTTGCTCTACTGAAGCAGGTGGCAGTGGCTGTACTCACAGGTGCAAAAAGTATATAATTAGGAAAAGAACATGTATGCTCAGCAACTTCCCTGGATAAATACAGGGGGGAAATAATGCCTACTGTGACATTTATCACCATAACTGTGCAGTAATTGTTCTTTATCCACTGACTGTTGAGTTCAGGTTCACAGATGTCACCTGGAACTTGGGGGAACGGTCAAGCGGAGACTGTCAAGCCGTCAAGGAGCCATTGTGCGGCATGTTTTGGTGGGTCCATCCAAGATCAGCCAAAGGAGAGGAAAGATGTAATAACATTTTGTCCTCGGTCACATTTGAAGCCTTTTCCACATGGATTCCACCTTCAACTTCACTGTAAGGTAATTTCTGAATGTGCTTATGCGCAATTCAAATATTGAACAGAACTTGCCTGAAAATGTTGCGCTCTCCACGCAGCCTTACACACCTGTCATTGTAAATACAACTGGGCTCGAGCTGGATTGTGAGTTAGGTAATTACTGTGTGATTAAACGGGACTGTGGAGATTTCTAATCATATTTTCTTTCGGGATCTGTCAGCATCTCTCTGTTTCCCTCTGTCTCCTTCACCTGTTGCTATAAATAACAACTTTAACATAGAACAAAACTAGTAGTCTTGGCTGTGAAAATGAATCGAAAACAACTTATTCCCTGAAGAGAATAAAATAAAAGAGTGTGGTTTACCTCAGCCTCTTTTGAGTATAAGCCTCTATGAAGCCTCTTGTACACAATGTAGTGTATTGTCTTTGTGTGGATAACAAGTCACATGTAATGGCTTTTATACTTCAATAAATATGGTCCTTTGGTCCACATTTTTCCTGACTGCAGAAACAGACATAACTAGTGTGGAGACACAACGCGGTTGCCTTTGCTTTTGGCCACCTATCTTTGTGTGCTACTAGCTTTGATTTGGACACTTGGGAGCGGTCATCTGTCGCCATAGCAACACAGAGTTTGGCTTAGGGCAAAATGCAGAGGAAGGATCAGTCTTTTCAAACCACAGACGTACACCGACATTTCCTTAACGCTTTGCCCGTTTTTTTGTGTGTGTGTATAACGTAAAAGATGGCAGTGCGTCATCACACAGAGGTGATAAACGGTGCATTCAGAGAGACGTTTGAATTGTTTTGTAAGTGGATTGCAGCAATGCCGTGCAATCGGGAGTGGCGCGCTGTGAAAGTGACGCAGTGAATTTGTTCCGAGAGGTTCAAACATCAGGTGGTGCCCTGAAGGCAGGTCACAGGTCATCAGACTGGTCCCCAGCACTATATTTCCAATGTTCCCAGTTATTTGAGCTTGTGTATTGATGACTGACTCTAGGGGGAGCCAGTCTCTTATCAGTTTCACACTCCGGTTTGGTTCCTCGACATTTGTTGGAAGGCACCTCTCTCCCCCTCCTCCTCGTCGCTCTCTCTCTCTCTCTCTCACACACACACTCTTTCAATGAATGCTAATGCAGCGAACGGGCCCATCTCCCTTCCTCCCATCTTTTTCGCAGGGATGGGCGGGAGAGTGGCGACAGAGCAACTCCAGCTCAGTATCCTTCCTCATGAGGCAGGCAGTGCTTGACTAGCAGCAGCCCCAATGCCTTTTTTCCCCTCTCACCGGGCAGCATTGGAGAGACTGTGAGCGTTGCTGCTGCAACAATGTCTAACCTGTGTGAGTGGCACGTGATATCAGACCAGAATTGAGAGAAAAGGACATCTGTGCCTGCTTTTTGTCATCTGGATGGGAAGTCATTTTTTGGAGGAGAGACAGAAGAAAGCAGAAGGCAGCCGGGGAAGGGGAACAACTGGCAATAGCCAATCCCCCCTTCCACATATAGACTGGAGACAACGGAGGCCACTGGAGTATTTGCTTTTATCTTTCGTTTTTTGTTCTTTTTTTTCCTCATCGCGCTGCTGGGAGGTGCTTTGCCTTTTCATTTGCTTGCTCTCTCGGTCCTCTGTCTTCTCATCTATTTCGCCATTTACCTGGTCAACAATTTCTTCTATTTATGAGCCAGACAAGGAGGGAAAGAGAGGCAGAGAGACAGAGAAAAAGAGAAAGAGAAAGAGGAGGGGGATTTTTTTTGCCCCCTTTATTCTCTTTTTTTCCCTCCCCCTTCATTCATTCTCCCTTCCCTCTCCATTGCTGTCACTTCCAGCCCTTTCTATCCCTGTGCAGCCCACGCTCCCTCCTCCCTTCACCCCCCCTTCCCCCCTCCACCACTCCACTCACTGTCCACCTGTAACTTTGGCTACTTTTTTTTGATTCCACCAGTGTTTTAATTTACTTACTTTAAAAAAAAAACAACTCTGATAGAGACATTTTAATTGGCTTGCTTGTATTTTCTATTTATGTTTTTTTCACTTTTGTACCTTTTCCTATTTCCCCCTTCTCTTTTTTCCTCCTACCATCCTATGCATCTTTTTTGGGCGATTCTTTATTCTAACCATAGGTAGGTCTATTTAGTGTTTAGTGTCTGTCTCAAAGTCTTTGTTCCTTTTCTGTGTATGCAAGGTGTTTTGTGTGTGGTGCACATATTTTAAGCACACCTTGACGCACACACGCACGCACGCACACACACACACACACACACACACCTACACACACACACACACACACACACACACACACACACACACCTACACACACACACACACTGGCCTACAATCTAGCTTTGGTATAACCATGGCTCCCCTCCCATCCGGCTCTCAGCTGATTCTTGCCTCATGCCATGTCATCATCACGTCACTCTCCCCTTGCATACTATAATCTGTGTCTTTCTGACTTGGTTTTTCTTTTTGTTCTCCTCAACCAAGACCACAGTGACTCATCAAGCAAGCGCCTTCTCCAGTCGTCATCATGGAACCACATTCTGACTGCCTTGCCATTTCTATGTTGTTGCACAAAAGTCTGTTCTTCCATTAAAGCTGTCTGAAATGCCCCTCTATCACACACCGTCCTCCCAACATGTCCTTTTGTTTGCCGTCATGCACACTCAGATGTTCCAAACCCCACATTGGTTCTGTAGAGGAGACGGGCATTACTGTCACACTGAAGCGCGTTTAAGTTCCCTCGTTTCATGTTTATCCGGTGAAGGTCAAACTGAGCAAAGGCCTAATTAATCAGCGACAGCGCACTGTTGTTTCAAAGCATATTTCTGAGCCAGCGCTTGTCCGTTCTGTCGGGGTGTCATCTGTGTTTATACACCCTCCTTTGCCTCTTTCTTTTTCTCTGCCCTCTTTTCCTCTCTCTCTCTCTCTCTCTCTCTCTCTCTCTCTCTCTCTTTCTCTCTCTCTCTCTCTCTCTCTGGCTCTCATCGAACTGAACTGATCCTCATTCTCGCAGACAGACACACACAAGCACTCAAAGAGAATGGACTAGACAAAAAAACCTGGCTTTATCATCCAGAGGATTTTTTTCCCATTTTTTCCTCCACCATAATTTTTATTTTTTTCTCTCACTCACTTTATTCTCTTTAATCACCTCTTTCCGCATCTTTTGTCTCTCTCCATCACTTCCACCCTCTCACCCCCTCTGAATTGACCCACTCATTTGTTTATTTGTTGTTCCATTTTGTATTTTCATTTGCCGTGTAAAGAATTTCATGTTCTACCACTCCCACGTCATTGACTTGCTTGCATCAGAGTGGAGTTGTTATTTATTTAGCATTTTGGTGATGTAAATTTTGCAATTCATCAACTTGACTCCTTCCTTTAACTGAAATACAAGTGTGCATTTTTGAAAAATAGAAGATAGTGTGTGGCTCAAAAGAATTAAGCTGATTGTACAGTAAATGCATCGTTTGGTGTGTGTGTGTGGTGTGGGAGCTACAGAGAGGCACAGCAATAGACAGATGCATAGCAAAGTGAAGCAAACCACACAACTCATTTCCTTGTCCATCTTCCTTTTTCTTTTTTTAATATTTCCACTTTTTTTGTGAAGGAGATTTAATGCCTCTCCTCTTCATTACATGAAGATAATGGGAAGTGGGACTTTTGAGCATCCGACACCACGATAAAGGCACTCTGGATATAGCTGTTTTCCTGTGGAATTACCCTTTAAATCCTGGATTTGATTCCAAATGAAAAAATAATTAAAAATGATTAAAAACTGCCCTACATTCGGGACTCTCTTTTTCTTTTTTTTGACATTTTATTTTTGTAATGGACTGAAGCTGATTTCAATGTTTCTTTTTCAACTATTGAGTCTTAATGGGATTTCACTAACGCGGATTAAAGACTCAAGCAACATCTTTGTCTATTAGTTGACGTAATAGCCATGATTCTTACAATTTCTCCAGCCTACACACTCAATTAAATGTAATGTTTGTCAATGTTAAGGGTTAAATAGGTGAGTACGATGCTTTGGATCCACACATGCTGTTGCTGTTGCATGTTTTGGATCGTGATTAATTGATGTAGATATTCACCTTAATGTTTTTTTGTCATTAACCCACAATTTATGCATGTGTGTGTGTGTGTGTGTGGGTGTGCATACATATCCTGGATGTGTCTGTATATGTGTGTGTGCACTGTACGAGGGTTCGGTAGAATTTAAATGGATATTGGCGGATTATCAGAGATCAGTCATTTCCCTCACACTTCACCAACATTTATCCCTTTTAGATGCCCCCCCCCACAAGCCTTTAATTCTATTTCTGATATGTTGTATTCATGTGAACTAAAATCACACGCGCACGCTCAGATCTGTTAATGACAGAGAATGTAAAAATGTACTTCACATGTCGAAGTGAATCTCCATACCTCATCCGTGGTTTTGTACTTACTAGCCACTCTCCAGCTGATGGAGTGGCCACTTCTGCTGATCAAATCACCCATTCAGAGCTGATCCGTGCTCTTATTTAAAGTACAGGTGTGTGTGTGTGTGTGTGTGTGCCAGCATGATATGAATATATAGGTAGATCAAAAAAGTAATCCACATGAAGAGACAGACCACATTGCCCTTTTCGCAATGCAATTGTTTTTATCTGCTGTTATTTCAAAGGAACACAAAGACAATGACAGTGTATCTCCTAGCAGAGTGTGTTGGAATGGAATCCTGATTCTGTGTCTGCAGCAAAATGCACATTACATTCACACACTCTCTCTCTCTCTCTCTCTCACACACACTCTCACACACACACACACACACACACTTTTTCCATCTATCCATCATAGGTGCAGCGGTGATTTACCCCTTTTCTCTGATTAACCTTCCCGTCATTTGTCTGACGGTTAGTTTGGACCTGCAATCGTTACCCAGGGCCGTTCTGCTCGCTGCTCCTGGCACACATGTGACCCCTGTAGTCTATCTACGGTTGGGCACCAAAGCCCAGCTTGTCTGTCAAAGCTGTGACAGATGCCTCGCTGCAAGATCGGCGTCTCAGGCGCCTCTGACACGTGGCTCACCGCTGCCTTTTTACTGTAATAATCACCAAAACTGTAAATGTCAGTTTTTATGAGCAGGCTAAATGCCTTGGTAATGGGGCAGAGGGAGACGAAAGCGAATCGGATGGTGATGTGAACGTTGCGTCCCACTTAAAGCTGGAAAACTGTGGTTGTCGCAGCTGACCTGAGCAGTGTTTCGCGGAGGATAACGTTTGATCCGACCCCTCAGAGCGTAGCTTGGTGGTGGACGATGGACGCAGCCGAGCGTCGCTTCCATGCAACTAGAGAGCTGATTGGTTGGCGGTTACGCGCAGCTTTTGGTCAAACTCTGGGCTGCATTTTCCAAATGAATCACAGGCCTCATTACTGAGTCGCCCTCGGAAGTAGCGCCATGTTTCGTGCATTGGTAAATGGATGTTCCTGACATCGGAGTTAATGTTTTACAGCTTGTTTCTTAGTGTAGTTCTACGTTTTAAAGCATAGCCTCGATCTAAATGAAAGATGTTTGTGTAAATATTGCCACCAGATTTTATTGAACGATAAATCAGGTGCACTCGGGTGACCGGGGCGCTGCCACATTTTTCAAGCCTTCTGTCAATTTTTAGTGTAAGAATACCGCTTGATGCCAGAAGCTTGCGTGAAAAAGAAGTCTGCCAAAAGTCTCCAAACGGAGCTTAAGAGATTTCACGGGCACCGTGTTTGCAGTCGTCACTGATAAACAGGCCAGGAGAGGAGACAGCAGGGGCTGAGGAGATTCATAATCCTATCCCCTCTTCCTACGGATTCTCTCTCCGTCTCTCTCTCCCCCCATGTGCTACCTAATGAGACGACAATACAACTCCTGTGTCTGGCTCTGAGCATCGCATCTGCCTCAATGAAACCAGCATCAACACCCTATTAAGATATTTCATCTTCAGATAACTTCCACTCAGTGCCGCCTGGGGATGGCTGCGTTCTGAAGCGATGCTGCACATCACTGTGTGCGTCGGGAGCCCACATCGACAACACGCAAAGATGAATCCAGCTCACGAAAACCAGAGTTAAGGCTCCACACCCCGCACTCACATGTGCGCGACGTCCTCGTCCACCATCTCGCTAAATGAGCGCATCAGTCCGAAGCCCGTAGCTTTCTGCGGCGTGAGTCTGAATCCCGCTGCACCATTAGACAGCGAGCAGGAGGCCTATGTGGGACGACTTAAAAAGTGCATCTCGATTATTATTGGCAGCTTATTCACTTCAAGCGAGCGGAATGTGGGCCATGATCTGATTTATAAAGGCTATTCAATAATTCATCGGAGCCGATTAAGAGGACTTGCATCGACGCAGACAGTGTCCAAGGGAGGGGATGCACAAATGCAACATTGGGGCCCCCTTTGTGGGATTAGTATAATCGAAGACACGAGCGAATGCGGCCTGGACGTTTCAAGTGAGCATCGTAGGCCTTCTGTGGTGTGTTGAACCTGCTGTACGTTCACCCCTCTGTGTCACGCGTGGACCGGGAAGTGTGACGAGCGTGTCTGTTTGTGAATACATGTTGTGCGAGTTTATGAGAGGCCCGTCAATCTATTAAATATGAAACGTGCAATCTGTTACCCCGCAGAGGCTCGTTTATTATTCATCGACATGTTTGAATGAATCATCAGTTTAACCCAAAGAGTGGCCCACACGCGCCCCTACAATTCAGACACTCGCATGGACTCGTGAGGTGTGTGTGTTCACGATATATGAGTTGTGTATGAGCTGGATTAATAGAAGCCATTTATTATTCTTCTGATCTATAGTACATGCTGTAGTTGGGTGGGTGGGGTTGCTGGGGATGAAGGCATAGACAATTTAGTACTACAGTACGTTTGGAGGAAATATATTATTTATCATACTGGGCCGGATTCTCCTCAAATTAGACAGTTTTATCCTCTCGCACACACAAGGTTTACTAAAGGGAGTTGTGAGGTTCATTTAAACAAAACAAGGAGGGAGACGCATTGTTTTAATACAACACAAATGGCCTTCACAGTGGATTTGGATTGTAAAGAGTAATAGAGAAAGCTGTCTTCAGATAACCACTTTAAGCATTGAGCTGCGCGTTTAAAAACCCCCCTCATTCAATTTTAACTTTTAATTATAAGGCGAGCAGGTCAGAGGTCGCACTCCATGCCAGAGTGCAGAATGGTTTTATTAGAGTCTAAGTGACCTGCTTCTTAACCCCCTGTCCTCCC
Source organism: Gadopsis marmoratus (assembly GCA_036023855.1). Classification (NCBI taxonomy): domain Eukaryota; kingdom Metazoa; phylum Chordata; class Actinopteri; order Centrarchiformes; family Percichthyidae; genus Gadopsis; species Gadopsis marmoratus. Next base: position 18,140 of record JAVQJF010037079.1, read on the forward strand.
TGTTCCCTCTGCAATAACAGACAGACGTCGGAAAAACAAGCGGCGCCGAACATCCCTTCGGAGGAGCGAAGGGGAGAACAGAAGTGAAGCTGCTCCCGTGGAGTACAATTACCTCGAAATTGCTGCTTTACCCTCTTGACCCATTGGGGATTTTACCTGAAACTGCTGTGAGTTCCTTATTCGCAATCAACACTGAAACAGTCGAGATAGACGCAGCGTAAACCTCATATATATATTTGTTTTTTTTTTAAACCTCACCTCTTCATTCGTGAACGTCTGCATTTGCTTCAACAAACCCGGCACACTAGTGTGGCGTCCTGGTAGAGAGGTGTAATTCAATTAATCATGGAGACTAAAACACATTTGTTCTATAACGTGCAGCTGGCGAGAGCAAATGAACCTGCTGTCGGAGTGACACCTGAAAATGATAAAGGGCCAGTTTACTCCCATGGCCATTCTAGTCTCCTTTTCTGAGTTAATTAAACTCCTCTTTCTATTAATTGGCTAATGGCGTCGACAGGTGGTATCATTTCAGGTGATTAGTTATGTCTCCTCACGACAAAATGTAAATTTAGAGTTTCACCGTGATGTATGTGAACAGTAGAAGAAGTTGGGTTTCAGGAAGCGCTTCACTGGTTCCGTTCTTATTTTTTTTTCCAACCGTGGCAGCTTTTGTGCTCCTTTAACAGTCAGACGTGAAAGCGATGCTCTCGTCGGTGTTACGATTGCACAGTCGGCGAGACCCGAGACGAAACTCAAAATTAGCAGCTACAGTAGCTTAAGATATTCTAACAGTCACTCAGCGATCGTGTTGTCTTTTCTTTTTTCCGACTGCAGTTCAGCCTCCCTCAGTCTGAGGCTATGAGAGGGAGAGAGGAGTCCCAGGCCGCGCCACCATGCTACTTCTGAGATGCTGGGATGAGACTTTGGCTGGAAAAACACAAGGTAAGACAATAGTGGTGCACGGGGCCTCTCCGCGGCTCGAGCTGTTCTTAGATTTCTCACGTTGTCTCCGCAGAGAAGCTGCTGAAACAACGCGTCTCATCTCACCCGTGTGTTTGCTTGTGCGTCTGCAGCTTCCTTCCCCAAGTGTGCGCCTCTCCTAAAGCTCGGTGATGGATGGTCTGAAACTTCCGGGGGCTTTTTAAAAAATTGTTCTAGTTATTTTTGCTCTGTGCCTCAGGTTGTGTATCAGGCTTTGCTCGATGGGTCAGGATCATGGTTCAAGGTGGAGCTCACAGGTGGATGTTTTAATGTGGCAGATGTGTGTGAGCATTTAGACGCACTTGTTTCTGTTTTTCAGCTGCGTTCATGTGCTGCTGTGTGCGTATGAAAGAGAGGCACTATATTTAGTGTGATAAGAAGACATCATTCTCTCTCTGTCCCAGGACCAAATTGCACAAAGCAAATGTATTTGGCACAAGGGCCCATTAGAGGGCCCACCCTCACTCCTCGGTGCTAAGCTTTTTTTTGTTTGTGTTTTTTTAGCTTAAAATGACTCATTAAGTTGTTCACGATCCTTTTTCTTTCTACAACCTTTCTCTGCCTCTCTCCTCTCTTCCTGGCCCTCCCTCCTTCCCTTTAAGCCTCTTCCCATGCACTATTAATTAGCATTTAAGAGACTGAGTCTGGGTGCAGGAGTGAGAAACTTCATTCCTCCTTGGTGTTTTTTATTTATTTTGATGGGAGGCAGTGGGGTGGGACGGGGGTGTTGTTGTGGTCTTGTGTCTACAAATGCTGCCTTTACACAGTGACTCCTCTTACTTTAAGAACCTGCCTTAGCCAGCATCTGAGCGACAGTGCAGCCTCGTGATGAAGCGCCTTTCTGCCGTTAGCTGAAAGTCGCACAGCTGCCTCTGCAAATGCTGACACTGCAGAATTCCTACTATTGCCTTACGTCATGAGACATTACCATATAGATGAGTTAACAGTGGCAGTGAATCTCATTAAGAACTCCACCCCACCTTCTTTGAAGACAAAGATTAGCATTCATACTGTCAGTTACAGATTATTGGTCTATTAGGCCTATTATACAAGTCCAGCAGACTTCCTGCTCTTACATAAACTGGTTAGAAAATGCGCTGTCTGGAATAATGGTTAGAATTAGGACATATTAGAATAATAATGTCTCATGAGTTTTTTTTTAAAAGCTTTATCTCCAACCTTTGTGTACCTAACCTAAATGGGATTTTGGCCCCTCATTATTATCACCAGCACTCTGTGGCTTTAATTAACTGCAGCGCGGATTTTCGCTCATTTTTCAGTCAAATCCAATTAACAGATGCTTATTTAGACCCTGGGAGCCCACGTCATCATTCACATACAATGTGAAAAACTGGTAGAATACTATGTGGAGGCCACGATCTATGATGAGTGAAATATAGTATGAAATATTTAAAGATCACCTCTGTCCTGCCTGCTGATGCACAGAATGCAATTAACGGCAGGTTTCTGTATTGAGGCGTAACGGTGAGATAAATGAGCACCTCTTGGGTATATCTGTTTTCTCCTATAGTGTTTAGTGTTGCATTCTTCTGCTCAATAGACCGGTTTACCGTGCTAGTTTTGGGAGAGAATTCGAAAGGGAGTGGAAAGAAGACCTTTTTCTTTTTTTCGTTCGACAGTGTCCTCCTAAATTAGGGCAAATTCAGGAGCCAGGGAGTTAGGAGCCTTTTGGTGGAGAAAGGAAACAAGGAGAGTTTGGTAGTTTGTGGAGATGTGGAGGAGAGGATAGAAAGCAGCTGTGTGCCTCTGCTGCTGTCTTTTCTATTTAGTCTCCATATGCAGAATTACACAGCAGTGTGTGGGAATATCCTATTCATTCAATAACTCAGTCTTATTCAAAGTAACTTTTCAGGCACGGCTAACTCACCCCGGCACGTTTCTCTTCGTAATGAACTCCAGTCATATAATAAATAGATGAATAATAACAGGCTGATGTTCAATTATCTTTTTTAATTGAATGAAACTGTTATGCATCGGCAGGCTGAGTTTAAGTCTGGTGGTTATTTATCTCAGTGTAATGCTATCATTTAATATTAATTTAATTTGGTCCTCAAGATCACGTGTTTCAGCTCGACCTGAAAACACAGCTAAGGTCTGTGTGGTGGCATCGATTGGGTTGCAAAACAGCAGATCAATACAGCTTCACTCATCGTTGTCTCCAGCAGCGGAGCAGTACCATAAGTCACCTGGAAAACGGCCCGCAGATCCGATCATTAACTGAGCGTCGCACTTCCAACGTTTGCTTTGGTGGCATCTGTTATTTTCTGGCACGTCCTCAGATGCTGCTGTGAGGAGGCTTCGGGTGCCGTCAGTGTTTGTGCTCCAGCTGTTGGATAGATCTGATGCTGAAACTATTAGTCCACTAGTTGATGATAAAATCGACTAATTGTTTAAGTCACTTACCTTGGGAAAATGTCAACATGTACTGGTTCCAGTGTCTCAAATGTGAGGCTTTACTGCTTTTTTTTTTTTGATTTATAGAATCATTAATTTCTATAAGTGAATTTAGAATGTTGTTTGAGGAAAAATGTGTTGGACATTATTCTGCTTTTCATAGAGTAAGTTTTGGCAAATTGGCAGCATGAAAAGTATGCCGAATTATCCATTATCAGCTCTTGTTTGCAATGTACCCATGGCTGTACAGACAACGCCCAGGTCGCACCTCTAGATAAATTCATGTGTCTTTGTCTGTGTCTATATATTTGTGTCTATTGTGTATTTAATTAGTTTATACGTGTTTCATTATATGTGTGGCTATTTGTTTTAATATGTAGAATGTTGTGTAATTCTGTCTCTGTGTAAAAAATGTGTGTGTATGCAAATATCTAACATTTGACTATAAGCTAGTGCAGGTATGTGAGCAGCTCTGTGCTCAGCAGACTTGTTGTTTTCCAGCCTCAACTAGAGGTTGTGTTGTTGATGCAGGTGAATGATTTGTTTCGGTCTGTGTGTGCCCGCCACAGGTCAGCATCTTTATGCAGCCATGATCGACAGAAAACACTTGTGCTCATGCCCAGGGGACTAACAATGCATAGTGTCAGAGGGTTTTGCCGTATAGTTGAGAGAAAGGCTAATTGCAGCCGAATGATAAACCTAATCATATTCTTTATTTGTACACTGTAGCAGTAGAGTTGGAAGGGTAGCGAGACAGTGAAATCCATATAATACTGGAACTCACAGCAAAACAGAAAAACTTGTAATGTTGTGTTTTTTCGGCAGTGGCACAGGCTGAGTGTCTGTTTTACATAACTTACAGTGACTTGGTGTTGTCATCATTGATTTAAGGGCAACTCCTGGGATCCAGCTTTGATCTGGAATAATAACACCTGTATCATAGCACGTGATGAATGTTATATTTAAAAGAATTTGATTAATGACTTGTTGCGCAGAAGCTGCAGCTATGTAATGCTGTAGAAACTCTTTTTTCTTTTTCTTCATCTCCGCTCCACCAAGCCACTTTTTTTTCTTTCCCATTATGAAAGCTGTGCCAGACAATAAATCAGTCTATTCCAGAAAAGGGATTACTTTCCCTGATATAGCATTCTACCAGGGCCGAGCTACGCCCCTCCCTCCCTTGCTATGAGATTGGATGTTGGTACATCATCAGCTGAGCAAAACACACACATTCAAATAAATCCTTCAAAGCCTGTTTCCTGTTTGTGATGTTTGCAAAGGTGAAATGGTCAAGCATGGGCAGTGACCCTCGACCATCCCTGAGTGCGCTCCTCTGTGAGCAGAACTAGAGATGACCCAGACACGAGGCGGCGTCTCCTGGCCCTGCTGCTGTTGAAATGTCATAGGTAATACTCACCATACCCACAGCCTGCTCTGCCCTGCCTGCGCCTCGCAGGCTCTCAGCGTTGGCCCCGATCTGTCCCAAAGCCTCCTGTAGACCTTTGCTGTGACTGTGTTTACCACTAGATATAGTATTAAAAGTTATCGATTGGGTTGTGTTAAGGATAAATGCCCCCGAAAGATTAGCAGGAGAACTCCCAATAGGGAGCTAATGCATCTCTGAGGGACCTCATCCACGTACTGTCAGAATCTGTGATATGTGGCAACCAGGCTGCAGAGGGAGAAGGGAGAAGGTTGTATGTGCCAGTCTGTCTGGTGTAGATGTTGTAATACTTCCAACTAGGCAGACAGACAAAAGGGAGAGAGAGGAGATTGTGATGTGAGCTATTGCAAGGGACCCAAACATAATACGTTTGTCTGATGGATTAAACTCAATGCACCTGAAGACGATGCAGCTCCAGTGCAACCGTTCAACCTCTTCTGTGTATTCAGTCGATTGTTCCTGTTTGCATCTTGCATTGATTCCTGAAAGCCAGAACCGGACTTTCTGAGGCATTAAAAACGACGAAGTGCTCCGACTGCTCAATTGTGAAAACTCCTGACAAACATTTCTTTGCCCAAGAGATTTCATACTTATGGATCCATTTACACACACTGTCTCACTGGCACACTAGTGTCACTGATGAAAATGCTGGGGGGGGAGCTATAGATTTCTCTTGTGGCCCTGATTCAGTTGTTTTTCGTTAATAGATATTATTTTGCCTCCATTAGATAGGGACAGCTGAAGAGTGACAGGAAAGGCGGGAGAGAGAGGGAATGACATGCAGCAAAGGGCCCGGGCTGGAATCGAACCCCAGTCGCTGCGGCAAGGACCCAGCCCCAATGGCACACGTGCTACAAGGCAAGCTACCGGGGCACCCCAGCATCAATTGTTTTTCACAATATGTCACTCATCGCTGGAGGGATTTTGATAAAACTTGGGGCAAAGATACAGCTCAATTGCATCACCCGCTATACATCAGAAACCGCTTGTCACATTTTCATAAAAAGAAAAACACTGATTGTGCCAAGTAGTGTGTGACAACTGCAGGTCACGTTAATATGACACATTGTTGCCTTTAGTTCGTTTTAGCATCCAATTTTTGGGACACAAAAATAACGTCACTTCTGGTGTCCTGTCAGAATAAGGAATGTAGCTGACTTGTGTTACTGTTTTCTGCCAGCGAGCCAAAGACATCTTCGTTTTCTAACCTTTAAAGGTGCTAAACACTTTGGACTCTTGTTTCTGCAGCTCTGTCAGAGGTGTGTTGTGGCGGTGCACACAGACAGAATAACAAGGGGATGAGTGCATGCTTGTTCCTGTTACAGTTAGCATTGCATGACAACAGCTTGGCTAATTAATTTACCATGAGCGGAGATGATGGGGCAATAAGGGAAAGATGAGAGGGTACAGAGCGAGCAATGACATGCGAGAGAGGGGTGATGGTGAGGGTACAAGAATACTTTTGGAGGGTTGAGACCTGAGTGTAAGTGATTTTCTGTGTGTGTGTGTGTGTGAGTGTGATGGGGCGGGGTGTAAATAACACCAGCGCTAGAGGAGAACTGGGTGTTAAATTAAGCCTCGGTCCAAGAATGTGCCACCTCAAAAGATAAGACAATTAAAACACGCTCGCACTGCCAGACCCTGACGGCACACTCATTAAGGAAGTGTGTGTGTGTGTGTGTGAGAGAGAGATAGTCATAGAGAGAGATTGGCTGTGAGTACTTTTACATTTTCCTACTGAATACTTCAGTCAATAGGACTCAGGCTTACAAATGTCTTGAAACCACGTTGATTTGACCAAACCTGGAAGTGCTTTAAAGCCTTTTAAAACTGAATCCATACAAAAAACAGTACACATTTTATTTCCTCACTGGACAGAGAGATAACAAACATAGCAGACCTGAGAGAGACCTGGGAAATGTTGCAAATACATGATATACACGTTGGCCCGCTGGGTCACCGAGATGCTCCGTTTAACATATTGTTAACTGTATAATAAAAGTCAGTGGAGGGAAGAGAGGCAATCTGCCTTAAAATGTCCCGGGCTAGTAGGTCTATAGGACGTCTACAGTCCATATTAATTCTGAGAACTGAACACTCAACAGAACACTCAAGCGTTTTTGGCTTGTAAGGCTCTTACACGTTGTAATTGTACCAAAACATCCTTCTACAGCTTTATAACTGTACAGCCAGTATTGTGGGGTGCAGTTATGATCATAATGCTGATAGTGGTTACAATTATACAGGTGTGGTGATGATTGACAGATCCCATCATGAAACTATGTATGGGGGAAGATGCATATGCAAGTACTTGAGGCAACAAATGTGTAATAATAGGCTAAAATCTAATATCTGTGGAAAAGAGTGAGTGAGAGAGATGAACATTCATACTGTATAAATATGTCCATATACATGTAACTTGTGGCTCTCAGCATGTTTAATAAGATGTTGCCATGTATTAACGGCAGCACTGAAGTCTCATATTCGAGGCAATGTTCAATTATGGGAAAATAGAGCTGTCCTCCTGGTAAAGGGCGAGCTCTGTTTTGGCACCAGGATGATAGTATATGTCATTTTAAGTCCACTGGAATTATATTATTTGTCATGACAAAATTGCCCTCTGACATTATCTGCAACTGCTGCCCAAGTGTCTGATATCTATTATGAAGTAGGGAAACCCTCGGGGCGACATAAGATGCTGTCTCCTCGGTTGCACAGTGCGCCGTTAGTTCTCATCTATGTTCCGTGTTCGCCAGTCATTGTGTGTGTGTGTGTGTGTGTGTGTGTGCACACATACTGTAATGGAAAAAGAGCGAGAAGACGGAAGGACAACATGCCACTGGCAGTATGTGCATGCGTGTGCAGAGAGAAGTGGAGACTTTAATGTGACTTTTTTTTACTCAACTCTTTTGTCATTAATGATCTTCTGTATGTGTGTGTATCACGTATTAAATGCACATTGCTGATGGTGTGGTGCAGATACGGCCATCTGGGAACCTGTTTCAATTCCCATAATCTCACCGTCTGTTGACGGTGGAAGGAGCCACTTTTAAAATGATAGATAAAGAAATAAAAACTGATTCTATCTAATTATATATAGACATGATTGGCACACACTTGCTTTCCAAGCTATGTTTTGCTGTATCTCTCTCTCTAAGTGTGTATCTTCTGTGACAGATGTTGTGTAATTGAAGAGGTGGTATGAAAATGCTTGCATGGGGTTGAGAGGCAGCGTCTGCATGTTCATTACTTAACACTGAGGCCTTGTGTGCCTTATACGTAACTGGATTATTTGATAGTGCGTGTATGCATCATTCAAATGGATGCAGCCTTCTCCCGTGTCCTTGTGCATATGTGTGCGGGAGAGTACGAGGTGGACAGTGTGCGCATGTCAACGCATGCATGCGTGTGTTTCTGTGCATCAGTGTATATGGACTTTCACTGTGGTGATTGCGAGTGAGCCAGGCCAGACCTTAAAAAAATCAATCATTGAGAGTGATGTGAAGAACAGGAGAGCGCAGGAGGAGGCAAGAACACATGCACTGAAACACATACCAACAGACATGCAAACACACACAGCAAAGTCCTAGAGCACCGCAGTGAGCCACTGAAAATAAACACAGTAACGACACACTGTGCTTTCCTGTTTTCACTTCAATGCAGAATGAGCTCTTACTTTCCACTTATCTCACTCCTGTAATCACTCTGTCCCCTTTTCTGTCCCTCCTGTTTCTTGTGCCTGTTCTCCCCTGCTTTACTCTCTGCATCATCTTTCTCATCTAATGCTCCCTCTCTCTCTTTCCTGTCATGCTCTCTCTGCATGTAGCTGTCTCTCTCTCACACAGTTTTTTAATTAAAATCTCCACGTATCAAGGGATTCTGTTATGGCGGTGATTTAAAGGGAGGGGCTGACATAAACTTAACGTTACTGTCAGACCAAAGCAAATTCCATCAGCCATGGTTAAATTTGCAGCGCTGGCCATTTTCCAAAAGGCTTTTAATTCTAGAGCCAATATCTATATACTATATTTTATTTTTTTCTGTTTTCACCGATATTCCCTCGTGCTGTCTTTTGTTATTTTTAGTCTATCAGGTCAAGGGCATGCATCATGAGGTGTAGCTGCTCACAGACTGTACATGCAGACTGGACCCGGGACCGATAATGGATTTTTGAGAGGATTCACTGATGCTGATATGTGAGAGCAGGAGCCTGGCCAGAGGATGGTCAAAAAGTGTCTGAAAGTGCTGATGCTCACTTTCCACCCATGTCTTATGTGCAGGGTATAATGAAGACCAAAAAAAAACATGACATAATGAAATGAAATAATATTCTATATTGTTCTAAAAACTCATAGTCAAATCTTTACACGGTGATTACATTGTGTTCAAAAGAGAGGGTTGAAATATGCTGATAAATGTGTTTAATCATTACTGATTACACTGATAGCCACTACAGATGCATGGGTTGATTCAGGTCTTTGTACAGTTGGACAATAAGTGTATGAAAGTGGGAAGGGGATCACTGAGGCTGTATATGTGCAGGTTTTTGTGCTATGCTGAAAATGAAATAAAAATGTAGCTGTAAATGTTGTTTTTTTTTTTTAACATTTGACATATATATAAAGATTTTTGGTACAAATTCCTTAAATTTGTTTTATTAAAGAATCATAAAAATAAACTAACAATGACCCCAAACGTACCGTTTGGCATATCGATGCTGTAATTTCTCCATACTTGTAAACCAACCCATACACTGATACCAAAATCAACCTACAATATCGGCCATGTCGGTATGTATTGGTCAGGCTTGAGCGTAGACAGACCTACACATATGCTTGTCACGCACACACACTCCGACACACTCCTGCTGAGTTATATGCCCACAGTGCCAACCACCTTGCTGTGAGAAACGAGACACTTCCCCTCGTCATGAGTGTTAGCACCCCCACCCCAGCCCCCGCTCTGCTCCTCTCCCTCTATGGTGGACTCACTCTCTCTGGTGGATGGCAGCCTGTGGTCGGGTCTTCATAAATCAAGATGTTACCACCAGCGCTATAAGGCTACTTTTTAATTAAAACTGTGAATCAGTCGGCCCTGATTATGAATTGTACTCTGCTGCCACTGAATAAAATATACAGGGCTCACTACTTCTCCCCCTCTGACTCTTCCTCTCTCTGTCTCTTTCTGTCTCGCTCTGTCAGCTTCCCTCTCTCTCTCTCTCTCTCTCTCTCGCTTGTTGCTTGCTGCTCAATTTTCCACCAGAAACTGAGAGTGTCCACAGCAGGCCTTGGCCCTGCACAGCTACTGAAGGTTGACATCACTGTGAAATAGTTGGGGAGCTTAGCGGTTGCATAAATGTAATAACTCAATATGGAGGGTGTGGCGCCACTGGGGTCAACACCATCATATCACACAGCCAGGAGAACAGAAACACACCACTAAAGCTACCGGGCCAGTGGGCCCCTGTTTACCCCAAACGGCCGCCCCTTTAATTATGTTACAACAAGTTAAATATGTTGTCAGGTTGGGTGATCCTATCAAGGCAGAGAAAAGAGAGCAGTCAGGTTCAGGGTGGTTACGAGAGAGAGCTCTTGTCCACTGCTCATATTGGATGAGCGGACGAATACATCTGAGATAAACAATGAAAAGGCTCTCTTTTTTTTTTTTTTATGCCACTCATGAAGACGGAGTACAAGAAGAGCAGGTCAGGCAGGAGAGGGAGCAGCACTGCTTTTCACTGTCAAAGGGCAGCGACAGTGGCAGCGCTATACTGTCAAATGAAATAAATAAAACACAAATGTATGAATGTATTTATATGCAAAACAGCGAGTCTTAAAAGCTCCTCTAAAGAGTACTACCAGGTTGAAGTTTAACAGCACGTCTCCTTCAAGGGGCACTATTGCTAATTCATGACCTTTGCGTGCCTTGCATTACAACTGACATGGTCCCTGGGAGATACAGGGATGAGCCAGGCCTCGACGGAGCAGAAATTTGCCCAATGGAAAGCAGCCAGATACGACCTCCGGAAATCCATCAAGGATGCCAAAAAGGTATACAAATCCAAAGTGGAATCCGACTTCAGCTCTGACCCCAGACGCATGTGGAATGGACTTCGCAACAT
>JAVQJF010037081.1:0-34167 GCA_036023855.1 Gadopsis marmoratus
TGGAAGAGGTTTGTGAAAGTCAACTGTATTGTCAATCATCTGTGTGTGAGGTACAGACAGGGAGATCGAAATTCCGTTTAACGCAATCCCACGAGATAAAAATAAAAATATATAAACAATATATAAATAGTATATACATATATATATATTTACATATATATATGCAGAATGTACAATATATACATCTACATACACATCTGTACACATTTACATGGGTCACATTTGTGTGACCATAGGGAGGTTTGTTGGCCTCCAGCATTATAGGTGATGACAATAGAACACAGGCGCTGTGAGTCACCGTTGACCTGGTCTGAGCAGGCGAGCAGTGCTTAGCCAAATGTGATCTTGGCAGCAAAATGTAGGTGCGGCGTTAGATTGCCAGTGACAATAGTCCCCCTGCTGTGGCGAGGCAGCAGAATATCAAACTACCACAGGCGGGGAAAGAACCTGAAGCAAAGATCACCTCCATGAACACCATACAAGACAATTACATAAAACTTTAACCTTCAGGGGGAAAGATTAGAGGAGCTATTTCACACAGCATTATTATTAGCATCATCTTTAACTAAACAGGTCACAAGTCAACTGAGTTGCAGACCACCGTGTCTAAACAGTTTCCTGGGGGGAGCCCTGCCCTGTATGCCTGCACGGAAATAGTGACTGTGAAAGACACGTACAAAATGTTTTCACGTTATTAGTTTCACACCCGTGTGGCATTTTTTTTAACTGTGAAGATTTATTAATGGCGACGTGGTTATTTACAGGATGACGACTAAAACAGACGGCAAAAAAACAAAAACAAAAACCCACCAGCACATAACCAAGTGAAGTCTTATGGGTGTTTGTTGGCCAGTTTGTTGGAAAGCACCCGCCTTCATTGGACCATGATCAATGACCGACTAAACGAAAGAAAAAGTAAATGAGAAACTTGAATGTGTAGCTCGTCATCCAGGGTCAAAATGACTTCATCCGTTTGACCAAGGGGAAATTGTTTCTTTCAAAACAAAACGTTTTTAGATGCAACTTCCCACTAGATTTTACATGGAAAAAACCCAATTCTAACTAAGAATTAATACACTGAATAAGATGGTTTGCCTTGTGTCTAAGGCCTGATGTTTTTCTTTTTAAGCATTCACTAACAGCAGTCTGAGTTTTAATACGAGTCTGCTTCTGCTTAAATACCAACATTGCACAGAGCTCATCTGTGGCAGCAGAAGCCTTGTGATCCTTTTTCGTCTCCTTGCACCCTCCAGCAATTGGAAAGATTCTCATAATCTGATCTCTATCTCTAGGTCTCCGTTTTCACTTTTGCTCTCTTTTGCAACCTCACACAATCATGCCTACCGAGTTAAATGTTGATGGATACCTTACATGCATGTATGTAGAGGATGGGTTTCTCTCACCTGGCAGACACAAAGCACAGCGAAAAGCCAGACTGAGGTGGGAAGCTGCATGAAACGTCAGTGGACAGAGGAGAAAGGACTGAGACTAATTCAGTTTGTTCTCATTATGTCCTGATGTTTGGCTCAGCTTAAACTCCATGTTTTCTGCAGTTTTTTTGTTGTTTTTTTTACAACCACGCAGTTCTTAGTTGTTATTCATTATTCCTGAAAAACATTTCCACTAGTTTTTTTTTCTTGTGAAGCAGTTACCAGAACTGCTTACTTTAGAAAACAAGTGGAATCTCTGCTCTGTGGAATCCCAGCAGGCCACTAAATGACAATAGGAGTGCTGTGCTATGTGCACGTTAAACCAAAGAGTTCTATTAGTTTATAAACTATTAGATTTGCCTTTGTGTTCTGCTATATTATAAAAAACTGAAACAAAGAGTTCAGATAATTTTTTTTGTAACCAAGAAACATTCTTTCTAAAGTGACTGCAGCTGACCACAAAGTCAAAAGGAAGTAGAGTCTGCAACAATTAACCTTTCCGTGTCCCTGTGTTCATTTTAACAGGACATCAGCATCACATAGTCAGTGAAAAACAAATTCCACACATAGCTTTTATAGCCTACACTCATTTCCAGCCTAGGGCTTTTTAAAATTTAAAAAAAAAAAAATACATAAACAAACACACACCCCCGAAATACAAAATACAATAAAAGTAGATTATGTTAAGACATCTGATCAGCCATTGCTACTTGCCTAATCTTTTTTGTAAATGTAACTCAACTTGGATTTGAAATGATTCTGCTTCCATTCTGTGACCGATTTTGACCTCTGTGGTTAAGAGTCCACATACTGATCAGCTGACGTGGAAATGCCGTCTCTCTCTTCACAAACCTGTTTGACAGGCTGGCCACCAACTTTTAAAAGGGTTTGTTTTTATTTGCCACTTCACCCTGCAAAGTCAGTCATACCAAAAGAGAAAGTCCACTCAGGAGCGTTGCCAAAATAGCCTCATAAACTTCAAACAGCTGGGGAACAAATATCCGATGACCACTATGGTCTATCTCTGTGGCTTTTACTTTCCTTTCACAAAGAGGATTGTATGTCAGAGGAGGTTGACCTGGACTTGCTTTTAACAGCCGACCAGCTCACTCACCTTGTGTTTCCTTTTTGTATTTGCATGCATCCCTGGCTACAGCATTTATCCGCGCAGCCACTGTTCCCCTGGTTGCCACACAACACTGCCTTTTTGTAACTTGCCGTTTTTACTTCAGTTCATGTTATTCGGATCCCTCTCACGTGCGTTATCTCCCGCCTTTTACCTGCCACAGCTGTACCCTGTCATGTCCTAAAGTGGTATCATTCAGAGGCACCACTTTCTCAGCCACATGATCAAAACAGAAAGCAACCTTTAATTTGCCATTTGAAAGGGTCACTATTACGCCAACACAACAGAGCAAGGAAAGTACACCTTCCCCAAGCGAAGGGTGTTTGTAGGCGTGATTGGGGACTTTCAATGACAAAACTGGAAAAATATGACATTCAAAAAACAAGATACAGTTGGGAAATAAGTTGATAGCAATACAAGTATCTCTAGGGCCAAATACAAGAACTGCAGCTGTGTGGGGCCGGATGCCTGCAGGAATCGCTTTAACACGGTTCCAAAACATCTGCACTCCCCACACTACTACGTCAGAATGCAATCCATAAATTTCCCCTCTAATTGCAACACGCCAAATATATAAAGCACATCCTCCTTAACCACCCACTGAGCCAACAGGTCAACCCAACCATGGAGGTCTGGTATGCAGGGTCTGGCCACAGCACCCGATAGTTTTGTCGGCAACGGTGGCATGCGGAGGAGGGAAAGAGGGACCCAGACGCAGACAGCCGGAACGCATCAGTTTTAATGAGAAAGGAACAACTGAAAAGGCACTTACAAAAAAGGCAAGGCAACAGGGGCGCAGACGTCCAAACGGTACTGAACGCAGAGACCAAACACACGTGCAACGCACTACATAGACAATGACGCCACTGGGAACCAATGAACCGATCACACTTAAATACACAGGACACTAAGGAGGGGATGGACCACAGGTGAACACGAGGGCGGCTGAGACAGGACACAGACTCAGACACAGGAGAACCAAGGCAAGAAAGCACGAGACAGGCAACAGAAAACAGGAAACACAACCAGTCACACAGACAAGTTTAAATTATAGTTTTAATCTGAGCCTGTACACTTCCTGTCTGGAAACCATCAGTGTGTGAATGTCCTGATGGCCATTGCTGCTCCTGCGGCGCAACATCTGTGTCGTAGGCTGACGCCTCCAACATTTTGAATTAAAACCCCATGACATGTACCGAGTGGACGCTTGTCAATATGCAACGCAGCCACTCAAAACTACATTTGGCTTTTATTTATTGAATTTCTTGGTACTTATCAGCCAAAGTAGGGCAGAATATCAGTCGACATGTCGGCCCGGCTGACGTATTGGTGGGCACTGGTTGGAGCCCTGAATCTGAAAGGGTGGGGGGTCTTCACGAACCGTGGCACCAAAATAAAAGACGGCCTCTTGTCTTTAACCAACCGCTCACACTCGGGAAACAAGAAAGCAACTCCTCTTCCTACTGAGGTCATTTGAGCATCTGAAGTCAGAAAAGATGTTTGCAAAGATGTCTGCAGTATAATGTCAGCAACAGAGTCGGTCCTGACTTTGTGCAACGTTCCCTCTGTCAAAACTCTTCCAGCCACACGGGCGGATGAAGACACACTCATCACCGATCAGGAACCTGTGCACCCCTTTCATCATTCATTTCAACACGAGCAGTGACAAAACAGAAGTGGTGGTTTACACACGAACACATGCCAAATCTGAACTTTGACCAGTGCTTGTGAGCTGCATTCACTCGCCTGCCTTCCATGTGAGAGAAAATTGCAGTTACAGTGGGAGGTGAGCCCAGAGTCCCCATCATCGTTTTACTGGGCCTGTTCATTTGGTGCCTGAGTCCTGTAATTTACATGCTTTTCTACAATTATAGAGGCCAACTATCCCATGAGCCAGTGCGTTTTCATGCAATTATATTTGATGCAGCCCGACGTGCAGACTTCCATCACGGTGTGTTTGCAGCCTTTCTACACCAGAGCGGCCGGGGGGGATGGGGGGGTTTCAAACACACTGCAGACTGGAACAACAGCCTGTTGCACATCTCACTTTCGTTTGCGTGGTCAATTTGGATTCGGCCCATTCAGACGTCCAGCAGCTGCTTGATGAATAAAGCTGAGCTTCATTCCTCATTGAGAGAAGTTTTTTGTTTAATAAATAAAGAAATAAATAAATAAATAAATAAATAAACAAACAAACAAACAAGGGAAGTCTGTGCTCAGTTCAACCAAATGTGAAACTCTCAGATCCGCCAACAGAAGTCCAACACAGCAGCTGGCACATTTGGCGAATCCCAGCTGCAGTTTGCGGACGCTGCCTCGCGGACGGAAACGCAACCCGGACGGCGCTTTTTGTTTCCCAACGTTCTAAAAAAAGGGGGGGGGCGCCAGCTGTCAGCGGGAAGCGACTCGCCGACAGTCGCACACACGAAACACAAATACAAGCTAGAACAAAAATCACACGGACATTAAACTATGAGTCACGTTAGCCGGGCTGCTACGCGTCGGAACGCCGCGCACACACACACACACACACACACACACACACACACATATACACGTCGTGTCGAACTCACCGCACACGCTCCTCTACATGGGGGGGAACCACGACGCGTCTTGTCCGTCACGACTGGTCGAACTGGTGTCCTGCTGCCGTGAGACGCCGAGTCGTTCAGCCCGGTTGCCTTTTACTTTCACTTTCAGTATGACGACAAACTCCGCCCCGTTTGGCAACACGGCTGCGCGCAAACATGGCTTTGCTCGAGCGCCGCCAGCAAAACCAATAATCCAGACAGAAGCTGATAATTGATGAGGACATTCGTGACAAACGGTGTCTCAACAACACGTTTGCCCAGTTGAACTCTTGTCATTCGCACCGACATTACATTATGGCTATAACTGCTGCAGTGCAATCGTTTAGTCAGAAAACACACAGCAAATACAAGCCATGGTCAAAACTGATTTTTAATGTTCACTTCCACTTGTGCCATTTCTTGACTTCAAACGTCTGCAGTGACTTACATCCAGCAACAGGAATTGGTAAGAGGATGCAAACAGGACATCGTCTTGCACCATAACGCACGTTAAAAAAACCCAAAACAAGACACCACAGCAGCAACGTTTCATGCACCTGAAATGTTTGGATTGTGTTGCATCGCCGCTGCAGCCACACGTGCGACTCGAGACAGAAGAAGCAGGGGGGAGTTGGAATTTTGGTTTACATAATGGGACACGAAATGGTCAAAGAGACGACGGTTCTACATTTCCAGTGAGCATGATCCGTAACAGAGTGGTAAGGAAGTAAAACATAGGGGGGAAATAAAAAGGCAGAGCAGTCATAAGGTCACTTGTCAAATCTAGGATGGGTTTACCAGAAACACAAGTGTCGGGACCAACAACATTCCATCGACTCGCAATGGGAAAAAAAACCGGTCCTGGTGATACTGGTAGGATGCAATTGGTGAAACCCAACCATGTTTGATGTTGTAGCCTAACACACAAACAGGCACACTTTATTTTAGAGTAAATTTGACTTATAAAAACACAGGGCACTCAAAACCGGCACTGGCGTTACAGTAATCTAAGGGTAGTGACTACCATATAAAAAAAAGCCTTATTCCAATTCTGATACATAACATGGGACCTACAGTACTCATCTGAAGACAGATGTTTGCAATCCTTCAAATCGCAGTGACAGCAATTTACGTGGCTCCTATGTGGATAATAATATAATCAGTAGAAAGAGGCCAACTTCATGCAACAATACAACAATTATTCCACAAAAAAAAAACTAACAAACAGGTTAAATAAATAAAAGATTCACAGTTATGTTTCTTCTCACATTCATACGTTACAGACCAGACGTGCATGCAAGATGGGTCAAAACTGAACACAGTGCAAAAGTGACAGCTTTTTTTTTTTGTTGCTTGTGTACTAGAAACTGCTCGTGTATATTCACCTACAGCTTTGTGCTGTCCTAATAGAGATGGGGGGAGAATTACTCGTTGGTAGATATGAGAAATGTGATCCTTGTACCCTTCCTGGCAGGTCTAATGCGTCACAGGGACAAAGGCAGACTTTGAACCATGTAATTAGAAATACATAAAGTGCTTCTGTCAAAACAAATAAACAATAAAAACAGTACAAAACAGTTTTCAAAAAAGAGGTATCAAAACAATGCACTTGGGGATGTGGAGGAGACTGGTGTCTACTGGACATCAGATAGGATTCCTGCGGTACAGACAAATGGGCTGGGGTTCCTTGTGTACAGAAAAACAAAAAACAAAAACATGAGTTCATAGATGAGTGGATGTAAGGACGGGAAAGTTGGCTGGGATTCAACCCAGGATGAGGCTGGACTTGCCCCCAGGGGGGTTCCTGCGACCAGACAGTAGTCCTGCAGCGGACTCATCACTTGGAGGGGCCTCCTCCTGTGGCCCAGGAACTGCTTCAGGCTCAGGAGCGCTGTTTTCTGAGCACAGGCAGAGAGACACATGATGATGATGATGATGAGTTAACTTTAAGGAAGCATCAACAAGTTAACATCACAATAATTCTGTCACAAAACACGCCATGCCCCTCAGACGCTTTCCACGTTCGACCAAATAAATTTCTTAACTGCACCCATTGCTCTGAAGGGACTTTATGCCCATATATTCCACATACACAGATCAGTCATAATATTATGACCACTGACAGGCCAAGTGAAGAACATTGATTATCTCATTGCAATGGTACCTGTGAGTGGGGGGGGATATTTGAGGCAGCAAGTTAACATTTTGTTGACAAGGGCCAAACTGTGAAGGCTGGACGACTGGGTCAGAGCATCTCCAACAAACACCATTCAAAATAACCTAAATCTTCAACATTGGGTGGGCATTTGAGAAGGTATAGTATGAATTTTCAGACATGTTTATAAAGTGAAGAAAATGTGGGTATGCATGCGTTTATGTATACAGGTACATATACTGTATTTCTACACATGTAACTTTGTATATGTATGTTATATATGTGATACTTATATTATGTCACAAATCTGTTCTTTGTAATATTAGACTACTGGATTAGGGTGTATTGGGTGGAGGGTTCTAATCTTTTTATTGTCTTTCCTCCTTTTTCTTTGAAGTGCAGCTGTTGAACCCATTAGGTTAAAATGTGTGTAGAAATGTGCTAACAGGTAGGCTAACGTCACAGGCTACAGGAAGATACAACAGGCTACCCAAGGACTGTAAAACTGGGAGATGTGACCAAAAGAAACAGGTGCTCACCATTATCGCGTACAGAATTTTCTCCATCCTAAAAACAAGCAGAAACAAAGTATTAAGTATTTCATTAGCCTTCACAGATTACAGAACAGGAAGTTCAGTCTTCATGGAAAAACATGCATGACTGAATGACTAATTGATACACAAGCTACCTTTCGGAGACATCAAGGGAAGATGAAGAGAACAAAACGATACTTTAAATAATTTGCATTTCAGTTGCTTCCATAGATGTTTGCCTGCTCTCGGGTTTCAGTTAATTTATTCCCACCACATAGGAACTCGTGATCGGAGGCATGATCTTACTGTGGCGGGGGCAGAGTGGTCTGCAGAGTGGTTGGTGGTGGGGTTCCCTCCTCTCCTCAGGGGGGCTGACGGCTCGCCACACAGCACACCTGTGGGCTTCCCACCTGGAAGAACAAGGACACATAATGGCTCAGATGGATAGGCCTTCACACAGGAGGTGCACAGACAAAATCAGTATGTAACATCATTGTCACGCCCCGTGTCTGTGTGACTGGTTGTGTTTCCTGTTTTCTGTTGCCTGTCTCGTGCTTTCTTGGTTGTGTGGTTTATTGCCTTGGTTCTCCTGTGTTTGAGTTTGTGTCTCGTCTCTGCCGCCCTCATGTCTCCCTGATCGTCAAAGTGTTTTCACCTGTTCCCCCGTGTTCACCTGTGGTCCATCTCCTCGTTAGTGTCCTGTGTATTTAAGTGTGTTCAGTTCCTTTGTTCTCTGTGGCGTCGTTGTCTATGTCCATGCCGGGTGTCGTAAGTGTGGATGGTCTCTGTTTTGTTGCGTTCTTTTCTTCAGCTGCCTGGTTGCCTTATCTTTTGTATGTGCCTATTGATTGTTATCTGCACTAAAGCCTGCTCGTTCCCGCAGTACGCGTCTGGGTCCCTCTTTCCCTCCTCTACACCCTGCCGTTCCTGATGATAATTACATTTCATTCTCTTCTGTAATAAATTTGGCCAATCTGGGAATGTACGCAGCTCCCAGCGAGCAGTTTAGGTTCACAGGTTGCCGTAGAGACTGATTTAGAGTCAGGTGTCAGCAGATCGGGTCTGCACCCCACAAATTAGGACACTATCAAACTCATTAAATACAGATTTAAATTTAAAAAGCAAGACTAAAGCCGTATTCAGACCAAATCAGGTGAAGAACTTTGTTTACCACGCAACTACGAAGATGGAAGAGAAATGGATCAACCGCTCCTGTTCAACCCTGGCACAAGGGAGTACACAGACCATAATCACCATGCAGTTGAATGGCGTTGTATTGCTCAAGTTGAGATTGCTACAATCAGCATGGCCATGTAGTGACACTTCCACTCCGCCACACAACCCTGCGCTAATCACAACGCCTGATTTGGTGTGAATGCAGCATACGGGTTCTTTCAGACAGCACGCAGCTACCGTTACGTCATCCACCAGGCATCTTCAAGGCAGCAACCCGCTCACTGTCTGTAAGCCTACAGCTAGCGGCTCTGTGAGGCTGTTCTAAGGCACAGCAGTGCTTTGAGCTCAATCCTGATGGCAGCAAAAGCAGCGTAAGAACACGCGCAAAGACAAATTCTAACAAGCTGATGTTAAGCAGATATAATATTTACCATGTTCACCATCTAGGTTTAGCGTGTGTGTATGCTAACATTTGCTAATCAGCGCGAAGTGCAAAGTACAGCTGAGGCTGATGGAATGTCATTAGTTTTGTCATGAGTATCACCAAAGTGATTAAAATATTTATATGTAATATAAATATTTATATTTAAGCTTGATCTCATCAGCATTTTGTTTTTGGTCATGCTAACTGACAACAATCTTAGAGTAAACATGAAGAGTATTCAAAACTCCTCCGCATATGGAAATCAGATGTTGGAGCATAATGTGGGAGAGCGGAGAGTGGATTTTCCCACATATTATGATTTGAACATAACTGGGCGATCTGGGGGAAACAAGGGGAAATTAAGTTCACATGGGAGGAACAACAGTCCACTTATATAATGGCCTGACCCAAGGACCCACATTATGCCGGACTTTTCTGTGTAAGGAAGCAACACCTACATTTTGAAAGTTTCACTTTCATAGCTCTGTTCATACTGATGTTCATTTCTGATAAGAATATGCAGTAACATCCTGCTGTGTAAGCATTTCGCCTTAGTACCCTAGGCTGCTTTACTTTGATTTCAATTTAAATCTGCTTATTTACAGGCTTATTAGCACTATTTATGCCACATATCTTAGTGCGGCAAGCCATTGTTATTTTCAGAATAAGTAAAGCTATTCAGAAATGTATTTTCTCAAGTACTTTTCTTAAATTATTAGCCATTTTGAGATTTTTGAATTATATACTGCTGTACATTTCATTTCACAACATTTAGCTATAGTTGGTATAATTTTAAGAGTAGCTGCAAGCCCCATTTGTGTGAGCATTCAAATGGGCAGCAGCGATGCAGATTGTGCTGCAGGAGTGATTTGAGATGTGTCTTTGGTGTAGACGCTGCAAAAAAGGTTAGTTGCTAACAGTCAACAAGATGCTTTTATTTCAGACAGTCCAGGCATGATGTCACGAAAGAACTGGTACTTTATCTGCTGCGGTATAGTCACATTCTGGCAGAGAAGGAAAAAACTCCAATGTTTATTAACTGAACATGATGTTTAGTTTAAGATTCTGCATATGAAATATAAAACATCTAGATGGATGAATTCCTCCTAATTACGCTGTCATTTAAAAGCTGGACCAAACCTTTCCAGGGCTGCCATGCCAGTCACTGTGTCTCCACCTCAGCTGTGGCAGTCGCAGTGAGGTGAAGACTTTGAGAAAGGTGCTCTAGTGACTATGAGGAAACTGCTTGTTGAAGAATAAAAAAAATTGCATCGTGCTCAAAGGGGAGAGCCATTCTGACTCCCTTACATAGAGGTGCAAAATGCTGTTAGGACTACAGTCTCGTTTTGATCACCGACTCACTGAATGTGAGAAGTAAAAGATGGAACAAAGAAATGTCAGAGGGAACATGTGAAAGCTTAAATATGCATTCAGGATGTGGTCACATCGAATTATTTTAATATCATCTGTAGGTGTTATTGTGTTTATTATTATGACTGACCAAAACACGATTTTGTCTTTAGAAAGAAAAACTATTTGTTTTTTTTGTTTCAGCTCTCACAAGAAACATTCATAGTAAAAAAAACATTATATATGTTAGGAAATTAATCTAATTAGGGAATTACTTTTAACAGCTTCCTTTTTAAAGTAAGGCTGCTCTTTTTTGATTGAATTCAGAATTGGACCTTTAATAAAAATGTTCATTATTGTTATTTCAGTTACCCTGCATTCATAAACATGTGTTAAAAGATGTGATTAAATAGGTAAAAATGATACTGGAAAGATTTTGTCTTGCCGTCGCAAACATCCCTCAAGTGTCTAAACCACCCCCTGGGTGATAAGAGTTCAGGCTGATGCCGTCATAATTCCATCCAACTTTGGACGTGCCAGTGCAAGAAAAGCTACTGAGAATTATATGTTACAATCCACCCTTCCTTTGATGAGATTCTGGGACATCCAGATGTAGTTAGAGCTGCCAAACACTTCCAACTTGACATCTTCTAAGGAATTTTCAGTTACACCAAATCTGTGGACTTTTGGACATTTCCCCAAATGACACATAGTAAAAACTTTTAACAGCTATTAACACTGCTGTTTCCCTTTCTTCAGTACATTTGTTTTGTCCTTCACATTAGTATGAACCTCCATTACACTTTACTGTTCTGTAGCGAGTACACTGAGATTTTCACCAACCACTGGATAAATATTAAAAGAAGCATTTCAGCATTGTACGCTGTGGTGATGTTAATGGTGGCTTCAGCTGGTTTTAGCTTGTTGGCAAAAGGTGTTCGCTACAGACTCTGACTCCTGTAGGTTCACAGTAGCAAACTAGTGTTTAAAGAGCTGCCACCTACTTTTATGGCAAATGATGAGGTAGTAATGTCTATTAACTCTTACACGCATGTAAAATTTATGTAATAGCCTGGAGACCTTCCAGGGCCATCACTGGAGGTAGTGGTGTCAAAAGGTTACAGCTGGCCTGTGTCATATTGTGACATGAATGACCGTGTCAAACAAAGATAGTTTGGAGCCTAAAAGGCCAATAAAATAATTAATATTCACATTACTATCCCATACTTGATGAGTAACATTAACTAAAGGTATTTTACCATTTACTAGAAAGGGTGTTGATGAACGACTGGTCATGGTCGTCATGAAATGTGTCCACTTTTTGTTGTTTGATTGGTAAATGGATACATTTATATAGCATTTTTATCCAAAGCGGTTTACAAGGTTTTTGCCACTCATTCATGTGCACATACACACACTGATGGTAGCAAGTCACCACGCAGGGTGCTGGCCAAGCATCAGGAGCTGGGGCTTCAGTATTTTGCCCATGGACACTTTGACATGTGGACTGGATGAGGTGGGGATTGAACCGCCAACCCTGTGATCAGTGGATGACCAGCTGTACACCCGTTTTATATGTACAATTTTTCATATTGCACATTTTAACATGGCACAAGAAAGCCCTTTGCCACTGGAAACCAGACCTGATTTAATAAAATGTAGCACACTGAAAGCTATAGCTTTATAGTTTTCACTATATGTCATGTATGCCACACTTCCTCATCTCCAGGAAAAGCTATAAAAATGGTTGTAGCGAATTGGGAACCACTACACTAGATCAAAATGCATAACTAGCATAACTTTTACTTCCTATTATGTTTCATTTCCTCTTTTAGTAACATTTTTCTGATCATTTCACATTTACTTAGGGACTGGACAAGAATGACAGGCTATACAATAAGGGAATAAAACTGTATTTGATTTAAAAGCCTCTTATTATTCCTCTTTAAAATATACTCTTTAAATTCTATAATAAACCCTGTGCTCTAACAAGGACTCAAGCTCAATTCCACATGAATTCCACATGACAAGATCCTGATTAGTAGAAAAACACCAGAGAAATAATTTCATCATTTGGGCCCCTAAACCCATTATGTTAGGTCACAGAGCCCCACTGGAGACACCAAATGTTATTCTGATGTATTCAGCTGTCTGAAGTTTTGAGCACCCTGGGGAGGCAACAGATCAGTTTGGTCAAGCAGCGAGACAAAACCATGCAGTGAAAATTGGTTTTGGTTGTTTTCAAGTCACACCATCAATAAATGTTATCAAAATAAATGCTTTCAAAAAGATGGATATGAGAAATCGAATACCAGCTTTTACACTAAGCAACAAATGTTTGTAGATGAGTTAGATTGTACCTGGTGGATTGTTCCTTCGATTAGCATAGGGGTCCTCTGGCTCAGCAAAAACACTGGAGGCCATCTTGTTTTTCCGGACAGGAGGCTTCTCCTCATCTGCGCCAAGTGAAATGTTGGAGCCTCCACCAGGAGGGCGCAAAACCCTAGGAAAGAGAGAGATGGTCAACACTGTTGCTGAAAGCTGGATCGCACTGGCTCATTTTCCTGGACTCCATTCTAGAATTATTTATAATAAAAAAATAATCTACGAAAACGCTGAGGGTCAGAATAGGGGTGTATAGATATTTAAATCAAGAAGAAATTATTGTTCATTCACACTTGTATTATCAATTTTAACTCATCAAAGTATAGAGGATCTTTGGGGAGTGTCTGGGCAGTTGGATTCAAGTGGCGAGGAAAGACCAGCTGGTCCCAGCCGAGATATAAAGGTCACATGTGATATACAATTACTACAGTGTCTGATAGTTTGTCAAATAAATATTAAGACAACCTTTCAGTATAGTGCAATACAGCTACGCAATACGACCTTTATGAGGGTAGGATTTATTGTAGGGCTGTTGTACTAGACTGCACTATTTTTACCTAGGTGTGCCTAATAAACAGCAACTAACTTTATATTCCTTGGGATACTTATTGCACTGTCTACATTGTTTTATATCCATATTTATTATGTTAATTTTTCTGAAATAAAAAAAGACAGTGCTTGTCCTGCGGTAAACGCGTTATTATTATTGGTTATTCCAGTTTTGTTGTGAGTGGAATATCAGCGGAGGTGGAGTCCTTTCCCTGCGTCTCCATGATGGATGAATGAATGATCCACATACATGTAGCTCGGTGTTATTGTCAGGTGTAGCTCGGTGTTATTGTCAGGTGTAGCCGGCTGTAACGTGGCCATCGCCTCAGTGAGGCCATACGCAGGGCAGACTAGAGGATGTCCGATTGTAGCTCACTGATCAAGATAACCGATCTGAAATCCATGGGGGCCCCACCCAACTGGAATGGCAGATCTGGTCAATATCTCCCATTTCAGACAAAAAAAACAAAAACACGAAAAAGTCATGAAAACCATGAACGCTCGCCTCTGTAAAAGGCCCAGACTTAAAGACTGTCGTGTGGTGCCGAGCCGCCTACTCTGTACTTGCTAGCTAAGCAGCCTCTCCACAAAAAGGGAGGGTACCGGTGTGCTATTTGCTAGCTAACGTAAAAAAAATGGGAATGGTCCATCCCAACAGACAAAACGGGAAGGTGTGGTAACGTTACCGAGCTAAATGCCAACACCGTCATCCCATGCTTTGTTGTAACCATTACGAGGCGGTTAAGGAGGGGGTCAGAATAAAAATGTCTTAGATTTTACGTTAACCAATGTAGCGTTGAGGTTTACGTCAGAGGATGCTGGACTTGTTGGCTTCGTGGTGGCTAACGGGTTAGGGAACGGTCTCAAAGACGCCTTTTTACCTGGAACTGCTTTTAGAACCGGGCTCCATCCCTTGATATGTGGTGGTCGTCGTCATTTTTTTTTTTTTTTTTGCACAAGAAAGCGTAAAATATTTATAAATCTAAGAGGATACACGCGAATTACACTTTCATTAGCAGTACTTCACCGCCTCATCATTGTCTATCCTTGCCGCTGGTTCCCAATAATCAACCTGCCTCCAGTCTGACTGGATCGGTGTCAAACTAACCAGAAGAAGACGCATCACTTCCGGTCAAGATTTCAAAAATAAAATATGTTATCCTGGCAAATAAAGGTTTTTACGACTATTTTTTACGATCATATGAAAGTTAAATCAAATCGTGTGTAAATTATTAGTTAAGGAGTACATGATTTACGGGAAAGGTTTTGTTCTTCATGACCCCTTACTACAACAAAAGTGACACATTTGGAGTGTAATTTGGAGGCAAAAACGCCGTATTTCCGGTCTTTCACTGCTCATTTTTGAGTGGTTCTCCTCAATCCATCCCTGATTTGAGGTGCGGGTGAGACAGAAATAATTGTGGAGAGGACTGGGGGACCTGGGCAGATGGAGGGATGTAGGTATGGTGTCTTTTGTCGGTTCCACTCTCCGGAGTGGAAGGTGGCGGTAATGCACCAGGCGGATGCCAACCGCGGTAAAACTAGACGAACAAGAAGAAGAAGCTAGGACCGCCCCCACAAGTGAACATCCTGGCACATTCATTAAGCTGCGATTGGACATTTTATTTACAGGCATGCACGTGTTATATTTGATGTTGACTCAGAAATCCACCAAAGGTTTTCAGCATGTCTAAAAACTGCTCGTTTATTTTAATCTTACTCAAGAATACTTTATCTAGAAATGATTTGTGAAACAAAACCCTTCAGTAAATAAGTCTGAGGCCAAATTCATCTCATGCCTGCTGATCTCTTTCAGAGGCCAAACACTTTTGCAGTTTAACTGAAATAACCTACATGAGAAATGTTCATCAAAGTGAGGAGTCTATTATTTCTGCCACTATCACTCCAGCCATTGCATTGGTACCCCCCCAATTTATGATCTATGTATATTGTCCATATTCTTAGTACTGTGAACTGTTGCGCATTCCTTTACAGTCAAGCTCATTCATTTTAGATAGATTGTACATATTTATTGTATATTTTCCTGTTTCTTGACTCTTGCTTTTTTTCATATTTTCTCTTACCGTGTTTGTTATGCATCAATTATCTCATCAATTCCTTGAATGAGAAATAACATGGCAACAAACCTGATTCTGATATAGTGCAAGGCTTTCTAACATTTGTAGATATTTAAAGCAATACATGACCAATTAAAACTATCTTAGATGGACTCTGAAAAGGACCTTTGGTTGGCTGAGAAACCAAATACACAGTTTTAACCAGCATTTTTCTTACTAGTTCAGATGATGTCTGCTGGTTTAGACTCCTAAGTATTCCATACAACAAACACCAGGAACATGTTAAAAAAAAAAAGACTCAATTTATTCCAATAATACATTTTCATAACAGAAGCAAATTTAAAATGCAGGCTTACTTGACAACAAAAACATATTCCATCTGAATCAAAACCTCAATGACATAAGTATAAAAAACAAAAGAAGGACCAAGGAGCTTCCTCCAAATGTTCCAGGAAAAATATCCCCGAAAAAAAATTAAAAAACATGACAAGCTTTTAATTTATTCAGCTCATTAGACTCACTGCAGCTTAAAAGTTGTCTACACTGCGCAGTTCAGACATGTTAACATACGAATGACAGTGTGATTGAACCTATCTACACCAACTGTGTTGCTGACTTTGAGCAATTTGTAAAAGTATTCCACTGGATGGTATCAACACTGGTCATGACAATTTGAAGACTGGGCGAGATGAAGGGGAGGTGTTTGTAGGAAAAAGTCTTTAAAGAGAAGAGCCACCGGTTTGCTGTTGGAATACATCAATCGTATCTTCGTCCTCCATTTCTAGCTGTAAGAAAAAGTTCAAACGTCAGTTGAGTCTGTTAGTCGAGTAGTTGCGTGAAAGACAAAATACATGAGCAGCATTATTCCAGTGCTAAACTGAACCCAACGAGGAACGAATTTTCACATTCACAGAAATCCCCTGCACATAATGCCTTATTCACCAGAACGTTTTGTCAGAAAACTGTTCTCTGTTCTGCTTAATTCCCCCCTCCCACGTTCCCTGCATTTCTTACTACTATCTCAACACATCCTCCATGTGCTTCAAATTAACTGCATTTTCATGTGAAGGAAGTGGCAGCTCTTTACTGCGAAGCTATTGAGGAAGTATTGACACTACCAGCGAGGTCCGCTAATATCACTAAAGGTTCAACAGTTATCTAAAACTAGATTTAGGGATTTTTCTTTCACGCTTCTTGGGGAAATTTGAACATTTGATTTTAAACATTGACAGGGGTAAAATATATTGTATTACATCTCCTACAAAGCATAATAAAAGGATTGTTACAGATGTGATGTAAAGATAAAACAGCAAACAAAGCCCAAAGTGGTTGGAAGAAGATGTGCAGAAGCTTAGTAGAGGTTCATCTAACCTCCGACTCCCAACATGAACGTGAACGAGAGCTTCTCCTTTATGTATCTTTTCTATGGACATAAAAAAGGCAGCACAGCTATATCATGGACTGATCAGTTCACAGCTGCTCAGTGCTGTTTGTAAAGTCTGTCCATTATCTGTATACAATACCAGCACTGTAACACATTACATATACTGGCCAAAGAGGACGTGAAAGCGTGTCCACCCTCGGAACAGTCTCAGGTAAACAGTTAAACGCTGTGTACAGTGAGAAACTCTTTGTATTTCTGTAATTATTTCACAGCTGTCTAATGGCACAGATTTTAAATTCAGATCATTTAGACAAATTCAGACTATCATGCATCAAATCAAGCCCTATAAACACAACTTCCATAGTGAATGCAAGGTATATTATAGTGTAGTACATTTATTAAACATGTAAACATGGCTTCCCACTGCAATGCATTAACATTCCTTCAATAAAAATGTATTTTGCAATTAGGAATATAATTGTTTGGGTTTCAAAAGATCTTCTTGTTGAAAGGCCTGTTGTCTCACATAACGCCTCCTTGAAATACTTGAGATGTAAAGATATAGCCCACAACATAAACTGACAACAAAGTCTAAAATCCAGGTTGTGCATAATGTCCAAGGTAGCAATTCGTATTGATTCTCTCATTTGTGACAATGAAGTGATTGTGCAGTGCTCATGTGTGGACTGAACAAGAGGATGTAGCCTTACCTGCGAGGGTGTGTCTGTTTCATTGATGGGCTGCCCGTCAAATCGAAATCGTATTTGCCTCATTGTCAGCCCCTTTGGGGACAGACAGGGAAATATTAGATTTAAATATTGAAAAAAGCATTAGAGTTCACCTTGGTGGCCTAGGCGTTAAAGATGCCGACCATGAACCGTAACATCCCAAATGTGCACCCTGTCTCGCTCTCACCTCATTTCATGTTATCTCTCTACTGTCGGCTAACCAGTAAAATGGTACAAAATAAAAAGCATCCACACTGCTCAACTATCCCAAACGTTTTTGCAGATACAATTATTTTGCATTTACTTGGTAGTCCTGTCACAAGCGTGTCCATGCTAGGTATCAAATTGTCTGTGCATCGTTTACATTTTTAAGACGCACCTCCCCTGTGGTGTTTTTAAGGTTGTCGGCAGTAAAATTAGCGCCCTCTGCTGGACTTGACAGTGGAAACTGTTTTTATTTGTAATATATTTGTATAATATATTTGTATATAATATATTTGTAATATTAATCTTTTATTCTGTTCTTTGTTTTAAACTGTTTTCTGTTGCTTTCTGCGTATCACGTTTCTGCTTCCTGTCAAAGCACTTTGTAAACTCTGTTGTTAAAAAGGGGCTAAATAAATAAAGTTATTATAATAATAATAATTACGGTCTACTCCTCATTTGGCTTAGAACACTGTGGATCCCTCGTCTGACTGTCCTCTGAGGAGCAGTAAGTAGTAGCTGCGGCAGCCTCACCTGCCGTTCGCAGTAAGCCTTCATCAGTTTGCTGAGAGGAGTGTGCCTTTTGATCTTGAACTGCACCACTGAGCCATCCTGCCCCGCCACCTTCAGGTTGATGTGCTCGTTGTTCTCCGTCTTCACTCCCTCCTGAAAGAGCGAAAAAGACAAAGTTTGCAGAAAGTTAAGTTGCTGTCAACGACGCGACCTCGAGAAAGCACAAGCAGCTTGGGGAGAAATGTGACCTCCAGCATGTGCAATGCACCCCCCCCCAAGACCCTCTCCCCCTGGTGCATTTTAAGGTTGTACAGTATGTGCCTCAAATTATTTAGGACATGATTATAAACAAGCGCTTCACATCACTTGTGGGAATCGAGTAATTTTTGCCACCGTTACACTTGTCTGCCGCCGAGACCTGGTGAGATCAGATCGGAGGTTCACAGAAAAGGGCCAACGTTATAACTCGCAGCATTAGCGTTAGCATTAGCATTAAGCAAGCCAATCGACAATGGCCTACAACTCGTAATAATGCTCAACGGCCTAGTCGGGGTGGAAACTACAACTTGCACGCACCAACAACCCCCCTTATCCCGACGCACGTGGGTGTGCAGATAATGAGCATAATTGAACAATGTCATATGTCAGTTAACGGTTTTTTTGCTCAATTCATTTTGGCCCGTAGCTTCTATACGCGGCTGCAATAAACGGTCTTCGATTGTTGCTAACGTTACCGGGACATGCGACACCTCTGTCGCTACATGTTACTTGTGCATCGCGAATGCTGATATCGGCATGTAAGAGGTGTTGATTTAAGTTGTATTTAAAACGATCAGAAGTGAGTATTTCTTTCATACCGGGCCGGGTCTCGGGGACATTAGCCTCGCTAGCTTATTATGCTAACTTCACCCGTTAGCTTGGTAGCTAACGCGGTAGCCCCGGTTTGTGCCGTCAGCCTCCTCCTGCAATTGCGCGGCGGTTGGTGAATTGGGTCTCACGGGCTGCTTTTTATGGGGTCGTCTGTACACTTACATTACACGGATGGGGTACACACTGTAAAGAGACCCCTTACAGAATCCGCTCCTCACCTTGGGTTTCTCGTCTGCCATGGCTGCTGCTGCTGCTGCTGCTGCTGCTGCTGCTCTGTCTGCGCCTGTTCTGCTGCTGCGCTGTCTGGCGCCACTTCGCGTGGGCTGCACTGCGCACAGCTGCGCCAGATCAACTGTACCGAAGACCTAAATCCAGAACCCACGTTTAAAAATTCGTTTGCACGGGTAAACACCGAGTCGACGTAGCATTTGCAAGTTGATACCCTATCTGACAGTGTAAGCACTTTGAGGTGCCCGAGTATTTCGATTTTATACTTCTAGTACACAACATTTCAAGGGTAACGGTTGTACTTTTCACTCAGCTACGTGACAGTTATTGTTATTACTAGTTCCTTTACAGGTTCACATTTTACAGAACAAAACAGTAATAGAAAAGTTACTTGACCAGCTACATTATGCTGCTAATGCATCAGCAATGACAATCCAGAAGTATACTGACTATATGGCAGGGATCAGCTGCCCTAGTACTTCTGATACGTTACCTTGTTAAATGCAGACCTTTTACATGTAAGAGTATTTTTTTACACTGTGGTATTGCTAACGTTTTCTTGCCCGTAAAATGGCACCTCAACAACGTTATGGTTAATATGCCATCGATATTTGGAAACTGAAAAATGAGGCAAACAGGTGAAAACTTTAATACAAACAGGCCCGTCTCGTTCTTTATTGTTCCATGCACAGAAATAGCTTTACAAAAAATATGCAATGACAAGTTTAACAATCTAAGACAAATAATCTTATATGAAATATGTAGAGAATCTCCTATATTGATAGCACTAATAGCCCCAAGAAGGACAAAAATAAAGACATAATTTTTTTTGATAAACCCGTGGGGAAGCCTACTGCTTTCAATTATTGAATTAACCACCAAGGTTTTATTATTGAAGTTTTCTCAAGGCTTACTCAAAGAAAGTTTCCTAGTTTGATAAAGGAAACTCCCACACAAGCTAAACATTTACAGTTGACCCAGGGAAAATGGACCTAACCCTTTAACTTGGTATAACTGCAGGAGCGAGGGCAAAGCTACACATGGCATTAAATCTGCTGTTTTATCTTGCAGGAATGACGCTCTTATATTAAAATGCTACCCAGAGTGCACAGCTTGCACATGTAACAAGACATGTAATTCACCACAATCCACCCTGTTACTACATAATGTAACATATTATACAATCCCTGTCTTAATATTTGGTAACATTAAAGCCTC
Organism: Gadopsis marmoratus; assembly: GCA_036023855.1. NCBI lineage: Eukaryota > Metazoa > Chordata > Actinopteri > Centrarchiformes > Percichthyidae > Gadopsis > Gadopsis marmoratus. Next base: position 20,922 of record JAVQJF010037081.1, read on the forward strand.
TTAGACAGACCACTACTGATTTCTGCCTTTCTCACCGCAATACTGATAGTGTCCAAAACAAGAGTATGCAGAAGGAATACAGCTTGCAATACCATACAGTACATTAAGAGATCTGATACCTTCCTCCCCAAACCAAAATAAATAATACATTCATGACAATAAATACCAAAAGACTAAAAAGCAAAACAAAAGTCTGGACTTTGAGTTAAACTCAGAAGATGAGTAAAAGTATTCAGTAGTAATTGTGAGCATATTAGAAAAAGTAAACTGAGTGTAACGGATTGTTAATGAGCCAATCTGTGAGTGCCTTTGATTTAGCAGCAGAGAGGCTCTTGTCTGTTCCAGTCCAATGTTTTCAGCGTAAAACACTGTTATCATACATTGTCAACAGTAAATCATGTTGGTCACATGTTTATACTGGCTTCACAATCTGATTCAACATGTGTTTTTGCTCTATATTAAGACTGTCTGGCATCCAAAAGTGCAAGTACTCTCTAATCAGTTCTCACATGATTGAGGGACAGGAGTAAATATGAACAGCAAAAGGGTATAATAATAGTAAAAACCTAATAATAACTTAACATTACCAATGATTTCCCCACATAACCATCATCCACTTCACACCATTTGTTACTGCACCACACTGGCATTGTAGTAAAGTTAAGTTGGATGTATGCTACAGGACTCTGGCTACTTCAGATGGCCATCTCCAGCAGAAAATCTCCTTCAAGGTCCATAAAGGTTTATTTCATCTATCCTTCAAATTTTCCCTAAAAGCCTTCCAACACTTCCGCTTTCTCTTGACCTCTGAGCTGCACTGACAAACTCAAATGTTAAAGTCTCATTTTGGCCAGCTTGAAGGGTTAAGGAGGGCTATAGAGCCCCCCATCTGTCAGCAGGTGGAAACTCATTCACTTCCCCCACTTCGGTTTGTGGCTGCTCTCCCAGAGTGAATGTCAGTTTGTATCTCATCCGAACCTTTTCCTGCAAAACACACAAACATGCACACACTCAGACTGGCAGCTTTCATTAGCTTGCACGAGATCTTGTGCATTATCAATGCCAGTGATCATTATATCCTCAAAGCATACTGGTTGTCATGCAAGACTGCAAGAAGGAGTAAAACCCTCTGCTGTATTACCTAAATCATGGGTAAAAACACTGCTGAAGTAACAATGTATTCTGTTAATGAATACATTGTTTGGTGTACAAACACCAAAATAGCTCCAGGCTGAGCTCTACCTTGAGAGGATTGGCAAGCAGCATGACCTGAGTGATGGCAGCAGGGGGAAGGATTGGGTTAAAAGGAGCCAGCTCTGTACCCGAGGGTGCTTGCAGTCTCACTTTCATCATCTGGAGAATTGGCAGAACAGACATCCATGTAAATTTAAACAGAAAGAGCAACCCACTCAAATCTCATTTCCAGGCAAATATCGAATTTAATGAGTTGAGCATCTACTAAAAATGAATACTTTTAAATATAAACACACACGGTGTAGCTTCCTGTGTATTAACAGTGATATCACAGAGGCACAGCAGGTTTTACCTTGGGCACAGCAGCCTGCAGAACAATGTTCCTGACAGGTAGCGGGGCTGTGTTAAGCATGGACGCCACCATCACCAGGACGTCAGGTCTGCCTGCTGGACAATCAGTGGCAAAATGCAGCAGAACACGGACCCCGCTCTTGTCATACGCTGTCACAGGACACACTTTACCTTAAATACGGCACACAAAGGGGAAAAGCAAAAGGTGATTCCCTGAGAAATTGACAGGGAACAGAGGACCCTCATCACACGCAACCATTTGAGTCAGCTAATGTTTTTACAACAAGCACAGGGTCTTCACAAATACACTACCTCTTATTATGCCCAATGTAATCTGTACTGATGGCATGTTTTCATGCATGTCCTTCCTTTTGCAGATACTATGATAATTACTTTCAGACCACAATAAAAATGTTCTCAATCAAGACCAAGTGTAATTGGGGAAAATATCAGTCTTTTGCAGTTGTATCAAGTTTGCCACTGTCACCACTAAGTGACAGTAATGTCCAAAGTTCAGTACAGCTGGAGTTTACTCAAGTACCTGTAGTACAGAGACATATCTCCCGCTCTAGTTTTTTACTTTATTTTTTTTGTTAAATCTCTTCAGTGATTCAGCAACATTTTCCTTTTAGACTGCCCTTGATGGAATGACGACCAATTTCTAGAATCATTGTGGTTTTCAAAAGGGACAATTTTTTACTTTTGATGATGTAAGGACTATTTGTCATGTAGAATTGCACTGAATAGTATGTTATATTGGATTCTGGGCAAATGAGATTAAATGTCCTTTACAGTACGCCTGCCCTGCTCCAGTTCTAACGGCAAAGAGGGAACTCTTATAAAACCTTTAGGTTTAGCCGATTCAGTGAATGGACCCTAATTAAACTTAAGCACATGGATTCATGGTTGCAGTATGTGTAATACTCATAAAACACACAAAACAACACACAGCCTATTTAATGGAACTCACTTGGCTTGATGGCATCCAAAGGGACAAAGACATTGGCCAGTGATACCTCTTGTTCCATGCTTGGACTGGACTGGCTCAGAGGAAGGATGGGGGACAGAGAGCGTAACAGAGGGCTGTCATCTGCCTGACTAATAGCAGGTGGGGGAGTGGGCACGTCCTGCCTCCCTACTAGGAGCGGTGAGGTGGATGTTGTGGAGGTGACACCAAGACTGGAAGACAGAGTAGCAGGAGCGCACAGATCCTCACTCTTGACCAGCAAGCTGCCAAAGTCCAGAACACCATGTGTACTGTGTGGACAATTTACACGTCTTTGTCAAAGACATTACAGGTCCCATAATTCTTAACCGTATAATAACAGATGACAGAATAACAGGAGGAAGGATGAAAGAAATATTACCAGAAATGTCAAAAAGAACACTGTGCCGTCAGGTTTAGTAGTCATAAGTGGAATGCAAAGACTCTTGGATTCACATTTGTACAAAACACAATCTCAACCACCTGACAATTGAACAAGTGGCAGGTAAGACACTTTAAAATGACCTTCACATTTTGATTAAACCGAGACATTAGAAAGTACTTGTGTTTTAAAATGTAATTTAGAAAGAATTCTAAAAAGACATTGACTACAGTTCTTTGCACTATACTCTGAGCGCGGTGCTTAATTACAGTGCTCAAAACACTGCTCTTCAAACAGCTTCTTTCTATCAAAGGTTATCAGGGATCAATCTGCCATTTGGGAACTATTGGTTGAGATGCACTTTAAAAGTCACATGGCAGAACACTGTTAAGCATCTCGGTGGGCAGCAGTGCATTAAAACTATGGTGTTTACACACCCACTCAGGCCATTCGGTGCAATTTAAAAAAACACAAACAGAACAAGGACATGCATCATTTAGTGATCTTTGAAGAAAAAAAAAACATGATCCAGTATCCTAGTATGTATGACACATGGACAGGTTTGTGCCGATCTATATTCCCTCCCCCGTTCTACTCACTTTTTAGGACTGCCCAGATCCAGCAAGGCAAGGTCTTGCAGATTTTGACTGAGAGAAGTTGAAGGTGAGAGGGATGCTCCAGGTGAAATGGAGAGCTGTTGTGGCATGACAGAGGTGGCTGAGGGAGCAGGAGAGGCAATGCTGAATGACTGAGGAGCAGCAGCTGGGGCCGTGGTGGTCAATACTGAACTGAGGGACTGTGGGAATATGACTGGCGTTGTTGAGACAGACTTTGTAATAACCGGAGGCATGGAGAAGACAGGGCCAGGGAAGCCTGAGGCAGTTGTAGAAGACTTGGTTGGGCTAACCGGGGCTACTGTCACAGAACGGGTGTCTGAAAAAAGTGAAGATGTAAAGAACGCAGGAACCGGAGGCGAAGTGGTGTCAAAAAGATCCAAATCTTGACTGGAGTTCTGGAATACATAGTAATAAAAAAACACTGCTATTACCAATAAGACAATACTTGACATTATTATAAATCATTACCATTAATTCAAATACCTGTAAAGATGGTACATGATTGCTCAGGTTTACGTGTGTTGATTTACTTGGAATAGGAATGGCTTCGTTGAGGCCTGTAAAAACATGTCACATCTACATGTAAACAAGACATTCTTAAAAGACTGTTGATGTCCAATGGTGCCAAAAAAACAAAAAAAAAAACAATAAATTTGAGTATATTATATTGCCTGTTACCTAAATATAGCAGCTCTTCATCCAGCAGAGACAGTGCTGCAGAGGGTGCCCTGGGACTGGGGGACTGAGGGTCAGATCCACACAGCAGGTCAGCAGGAATAGGCCGCGAGGATGTCGGGGGTTGCTGCTCCTGTAGAGAGCTGCTCTGGATGTCCAGATCCATCAGGTCAATCAGAATCTCTGACCGGTTTGTGTGGCCGGTGCCTGTCAGATGGAGAAGAACACAGGGAGCAATAAAATAAAGATGCATTTCCAAACAGATATCGTCCGTGTCCCTCCATCCGTTAAGCAAAGTTTAAAAAGGGCCCGTTCACCCAAACACAAAAACATACATTGGAGGTCTATTTTGCTTAGAACTCTACCACATACCAATACAGTTGAGGGAAAAATCCAAAAGTAACATGTTCCGTTTTCAAAAACAATGGCCCAGTAGGTCAAGGTAATCACAGACCTAGCTGTGAATAGCTATACTTTTGCACAATTTCTTACAAGACAATTTCCTTTCTCACCTAATCAGAACAAGGTTACTGCAATAAGCCATTACCATTCAACATTTGATTTGATGGGAGCTTAATTTGCAAAAACCCAACAGATTGCAAACCTTGCTGTGATAAGTACACATTTTTCACTGATTTAATTTTTTTAAAGCTAAATTAAAGTTATTTTGTAGTCGTTTGGCATCTTCACGGCATTTTTTGTTTTGCACATTTCCAAATATGGCCTGCCAGGTTTCTCGGTCCTTCCCATTGTGTTTTTATCAGTTGTGATATACGCAAAATACCTTTTATTGAAAAATGTCAGAAACAGCAATGGTGAATGGCCGTTACACTGTAAACATACAATTCTCCGCTCATACCAGTTAATATTTACCTTGTCTGATGGATGATTGTGTTTGTTGTGCTTCTTCAGTCTCTCCATTGATGGTCTGTCCTTCCACAATTTTCTTATAGGAATTAATGACATGGGAGAGGTCATCACTGGCCTGCAGGATGTCTCCTGATAAGTGCAACAAAACGTTTTTTAACAAATATTTCTGTTTTGCCTAAGAAATACAACATTGGCCATAAATGATAATACATCATATAGGCAGAGACAGTCTGTCTGAAGCTATGTTGCCAAAATAATACCTTGTAAAATGCAGATTGATATCTTTTAATACTTTTTAAGACCCTGTGGATACCCTGATTAGGATAGCGAGAGCACGTCATCAGAATCAATAGGACCAAATGACAGTATTTCTTACCTAAGCTGCTGTCATTATCCTCAGTCTCAGTAGCAAGCTGAAACACTGTTTGCCTGAGCTTGTCACAATCACCATACAACTCCTGGAAAAAGAATATTCACATCTTGAATTTCATTCAGAAACTGCTGTATCATAGGATATTAAAAGAAAATGGTTTCTTATACGTAGTAAACGACTGATATTAAATGTGTTATTACACATCTGGAGAGGATCCTATAATTCATGAAGAGTCCCTATGTTCGTTTCTGAAACAAATTACTTAGAGCTGTTGACAGAGCGTATTTCTTAACTTGACAAAAACATTTTAGAAACAGACGTCTTCTGAAACGTACTTGATATTTAATAAATGACTGGTTTGTCTCAGAATGCTTCCCGTAAGGTTAAATTAAACAGCAGTAAATTACTTTGCATTGCTTTGGGAGTGGTCAATAAATGCCCAAGAAAAAAGAGAAGTTGTATCAAAAGGACATTCGAGCTCTTATCTAATGGGGAATGAACCTTAATTAGCTCCTTGTCTCCCTCCGTGGAGTCTTCAGGGCTGAAGTGAGCAAGCATCTCGGTAAGGAGTTTTACGCTGTTGTTGACTGCCTCCAGTGTGCTTTTTTGTTTTGTCACTTTCTGTGTTCTTACCTCATCCTGACAAAAGAAAAGATTGAGTTGCACTTGTTCATAGTACTCAATAAACTTCAGTGTAAACATAAGCTTTGAGATGGAAACTGAGAAATGTGTGCAGTAATTTGCTTCCAATTTCTCTAGAAAGCCACCAGAACTGAAAGACCAAAGAGTTTCACTTTGACACCGACACACCTCCTTGACCATGTTCTTGATGAGCCGATTGGCCTCCTGCAGATCTTCAGGCTTTTTGCTCTTCAGCAGCTCTGATAGTCTCTGTGGCGAGATGAGAGAACCAGCAGTCAGTAAACATTTATGCTCGTTTCCCACAGATTACCCAGACACAAGCAGCAAAGCCATACGAGCTCCCAGACCCTGAACAAACAAACTTTGTCCATAAATCATTTGCAGTTAACACAAAGTAAACATGCAGTCATGACCTGTTTTGGTGTGACGTAACCAGTTAAAAATTTGAAGGGAGTAAGAAAATAACAAGGGCAGCTTTGGCATGCTAACATGCAAAGGAGAGATCCTCTTCACCTTTTGTTCCTTTCCCAAACAAACTCCCATTAGATAATGAATGAAAAACATGAAGGTTTATTGCTGTGAAAGGCTAGTTTTACTGGTTAATTATTATATTTCTTTTTGGCATTTAATGTCTTATCAACCTGGGTTGCATCCATACAGAAACATTACAAAGGCATAGTTCACATCCAACTCTCAGCAAGAAAGCAAATAAGGCTATTTCCAAAAATGTCAAACTATTGCTTTAATAGTCATCGGCAGGGAGGCGCTGAATATAGCGGCTAAATATGCAGGCACTCAAGATACTTCCAGCTACAGAGGCACCAAATGACCCCTACGCAGAAACACACAGATATTGTACTGAACACATATACAGAACAGGCAGGGCATCACGGATATATTATGTTAAATGTTGATTACAATCCACGTTGTGTCAATAAAATAATTAATTGAAAATCTGTATCTGTAACAGAGATAAACCAAGCGAAAGAGAGAGTTGTGTGCAGCGAGTTGCAGTCTTCACACAATCACATCCCAAAATAACTCTTCTTACCTTGCTCTTCTTCTCATCATCAAACACAGGATTCTTGGGTCGCGGAGAAGATGGCGGTATTAATGTGGCATCAAGGGGGACTTCTGGGTCGACTAAAACAATACCTAAAATAAAAACATGACAGCCATTCTACTCTGGAAATGACAGTTCTGGGACTTAACGACAAAATTACCTTAAAGGTGGACACATACACAACACAGTCATAACCAACTGCTCAACGTATTATTTTTGGATGCCACTGTTGTGCAGTCATATTGTTTTACTGTGTTATTATATCACATAAGCATCATGTTAACATGGTTGGTGTCTCACCCTGTGCCTTCAGCATCTGATACGCTTCGCAGATCTTTGCTTCGTCCGGCAGAGACATAGTCCAACTGCACAGCATCTCGATCACTTTTGTCTTCACTCTCTCTGAAACCTTGTCTCCTAGATACTGAAAAAAACAACAGACGAATAGCTTAGAATGACAGCAAACATCAAACTCAAGTAAACATGTCACCATGAGCAGGTGGGGGTTGAGCATTTGCGCTACTTACTTTGGGTGAAACCACCTTAATTAATTCATTTAAAAACCTAAATTTCCCAACTTCATTGTGAAACCGTCGCCCACAGTTCTTCATACAAGCCTCGAGAACCTACAGAAGGAAAACGATCTGCGATAAACACCTTTTAGCTGCACCACTTTATGCTTGGAACACACGGTGGAATGATTTCACTACAGACCGTTAACGCTTGCATCGCCTCCCACTCCTGAGGGGACTGAATCTTGTAAGCCAACAGTCTAACGGATATTTGTGGGCTGAAAAATATGAAAGGATGAGACAATCCAATGCAAAACCAATAACAAAAAGCAACCCAGTGCCTGGGTTATAATAGGCTTTATAACGATCTCCGTGTGTTCACCACAGTGAGGGCAGGGATGAGCAACATTAGATGGGTGCGACTCCAGTTATGGGTGAAACTGGGTTAATCGAAAGAGTGTGACCATACCCTTCTAGCTCCTTATTGATTTGGTCACAGAATCCCATTATATACTCCCAGTCTTCCTGCCTGTTGGAAGGGTTGGTGGCTTTGTCTGGAAGAGAGACAGATATGACCTCTCATGAACATGCAGCCATGATGACACCAAAGGTAAACAGGCTATCCTGTTAATGCTAATGAAGGCTTTGCGAGACATGAACTTGGCCACGGTGCAAGTATCAAGCTCTGTACCTCCCCAGCTTACAAACGAGCCAGACAGTTGTTATCCCACGTTTTCAGCGTATCATACGTTGTGAACTCTCCCTCTAACATCCCCCAGACACTTCTTCTTCTTCTTCTTCTTCTTCTTGTCGCCGTTTCAAGCGTTTACACTTGGATTAAGTCAACGCCTCGAGGTGTTTTAAACTGCCATCTTTAGCTCAACGGAGCAAATGAAAACGCGTTACTTTGAGTCACATTTTTTAAAATCATGTCAACCATACTGACTACGAGCCCAGGACACAAGTAAGCCACACATCAAACCTGATTTTGGCTAGCGACAAACATCAGTGGTTGCCAGCACCTGTCTGCGTTAGCCACTTTCTGACAACACGGAGGAATTAGCGCGATACCTTTCAGACGCAGCAACGTCACGCGAGTCCAACGCGTGTTTCGGACACCTACGGCCATTCATCACACACGTGCGCACCTCTAATGTGAACAAATGACGTGAAAAAATAAGCGTTTAAGTAGGAACTTACTAAACCAGGACTCCAGCGTCTCGCCGTCCTCCGCCATATTTGCTCACACTGAGGCAAACAACGCGTGACGTCTGCTGCCTTCACGTGCTGTCGGACAAAGGGGGAGTTGCTGATTGCTAAGAGGCATTGACGTGTTTTGTATTATTGGGTAAAGCCTGAATTTCTTTCATTTCATATTTTTATGTTAGTGATTGCCATATAGTTACACTTTTTTTTTTCTTCTTTAATTTTTAGCTGCCACACACACAACTGCATGCATAATGGACATCCCTTCTCTTCAGTCTGCTGCTGCTGCAACAATTAACCTTTCTGTTTAATCCGAATCGAGGGTCTGAGGATAGAGTGTGCTGTATGCTGCACAGATTGTAAGGCCTGAGTGTCTGAAAGCAGAGGTGTTAGGAGCTGTGATGTCACTGGTTAATAGGGGACCCGTTGCATGTCATACGCCCCTCGGGAAGCTGAAATGTGGCTCCAGGCTGAGTCAGAATGGGACTCAGCAATCTGACCGGCTGATATGAAATTCCTGGTAGAGCTGCTGAGAAAAACCAGCGATCATTGTGCAGCTGATGGATGAATAGTGACAGAATTTCTGTTTTAATATGATTACACTGTCTTTCCTCTTCAAAAAGGTGGAAGCTTTGTCAGATATTTGTGTTGTCCCTTCGGTAACAATGTAAACTGTACTAAATGGAGTGTAGTTAGAGAAAGTTAGAAGAAAGTTGTATCTCACAGCTCCTTTTACCGTGTGGCCATGTGGTGGCACTAACAGCTCAGAGTGGATCTACAGTGTGTACCTTGTCATGTTTAGAAGTGAAATAAAGCAATTGTGTGTGTGTGTGTGCGTGTGTGTGTTTCACAACTTTCCGCAGTGGTCCTCAGCACTGTACATTTTGAATTGTATGGTTTGTTTGATGAGGAGTGACACGTTAATGGAGTTTATGCTGTTCAAATCTATTAACTGAGACCGACAGATGAGACAGGTGATCAGGCTGCTAAGACACAACCACAGAAGCTGTCTCTCATTTGGCCCAGCTTGGGAGCCAGCTGAGCAAATGCTTATTCACACTGTGTAAGCAACTGCTGGTACACTCATTTTGTGTTTCATTTAAAAATTAAGAAGTGACAAACAGGGCAGGGGCATTGTTTCAGCAGAAGCCAAGGTACGGCGATGTGACGCGAAGTCAAGGACCTGCTACCCTTTTGAAAACTGTCATAATATATAGCTCCCTCTCACATTCACAATGCCTAATGTTTGCATGTCATGCACTACGTAGAGAGAGCAGTGAAAACACCTTTCATCGTATCTATTTTGGTGCATGTTTCAGCACCACGGACTAGAGGGTGGATACCCTGCAAACATTTTGAAATGATGTTCAGGTTCGGTCATGTCATGTCTTGTTATTTACGTGACAACACAAGTACGCAACACGCAGCGAATATTCATGTTGCCTGGATGGAGGACATCAAACTAAATGTGTCATCAGAGAGGATTTTAAAACTACGGAATGTGCAGGAATGTGGTTGTGATGATGGGAAAATGAACAGATCTGAAAGCAGTTCTTACCGACGACCTGCAGCAGGTTATTACTCATAAGTAAACCCAGAGTGGGTTAGAGAGAGCAGACTCCACTCTGTCATTAGTCATTTGTTTAAACTTAACACATAATAAAAACTGCATTGAATTACATGCAAATTTATAGTAGCTAACCAAAGACACAGCAAAACATGTGTAGTGTTAGCTGCCTGGCTAGACTTAGGACGGGACACTGGCAATATAAGTGAAATTAGTTTCTTATATTTATATTCCAAGGTATGCCAGCTGCCGTACACAACTGATGCCTATGAAACGGGGCTTCTGGACAGGCCCATAAAGTCTGGATAAAGCAGCATGATATAAAATTCATGTCCTGCCATAGTTATACATGAATTTAAGCAAGACTTCCTCAGCACCTATTTAATGTAAGGAAATCTCAGATTGCAATTTCTCTTTTCGTTTTTTCTTCACATGGAGTTTAGTTTCGAGCTGAGTGTCAGCAGCCAGTCAAGAAAAAGCTGTGGCATTACCAAAGCATGAACTGTCAACAACCTAATGTAATTTGTTTTGCAAATAAAGCCAATGCTCTAAAAAACAAGGCCTTTCAAACACATTTTGTTTCTGCTTTTACATACATTCTATTTTACCACCCATACACATCCATACCAGCTCTATAAATCTCATGCGATATGTAATTATACGACACCACCGTGCAATTTTATGCACTGCTCTGAAATAATGATAGATATTTGTTCAGCTCATTCACTGTAAATAAAACTCACCCATGTTTCTGAACTAATCACACCAGAAAATAATATTTCATCTCATGATTTGCTTTAAAGAATTATCTGAGACAGTCAGCTCTGACTGAGGCAAGACATTGGTGCCTTGTCACATGCTGTGTTTGAAGTTGGTAAAGCAATTGATTGAGGTCATTTGGTGGTTGCCTCACAGCAAGAAGGTCCTGGGTCCGATTCCCCTGGGGGGACCAGGCCTTTCTGTGTGGAGTTTGCACACATGTTCTCCATGCAAGACATGGATACAAAACATGCAAGAAGAACATATTGCTCTCCTGTCCCTGACCAAGCATGGGCACTTGGACTTGGTCCCTGGTCACCATATCGAAGGCTGACCACTGCTCCAGGCTGTCCTCAGGAGGAAGGATGGCTGGATGGGTCAAATGCAGAGAAATATTTTAATCGTGGCATGCAGCCTGCATGTTTGTGTGCCTATGCATGTATCCATGTTTGACAAAAAATGACTTCAGGGTCTGCCTTTCTCTTTTTATTTATAAAAATTGTGTTAAATTGATTAGTGTTAAATTCATTACAATTCTAATTATCCCTGAATATTCTTAACATCTCAAAAGACCTCTGAGCAAGTTTGTCCTTTGAAGCAATAATGAGACATGTAAACAAGGAAGAGCAAATACATCTGGTGCAATTTTCACAAACACATTTCAGCTGTTTTTAACAACAGGAAAATTGTGCACATCAGATTATATTTGACATTTTGTTAGAAGGATTTTTTAAAGCAATATGTTATTTTTAATAATATAAAATTGTGGTATTTTCTTTACAGTGCATCCAATGAAATGTAAAATGAAACGTGCTTCACAGGTTCTCCTGGTCAAAAAATGAGCTTAACACAACCAGATGGATTCTAATGTCAACATATAAAATAATCAAGGACCACCATTATTAAAATTGATGCAGCACACCACATATTACATAATAATTTTAAAAAAAGCACATATCCAGCAAACAGGGTTAATGTGAACACATTACTCTTTGTCTCCTAAATTGACATCTTGACTTATGTTTTTAAGAGTCAAATTCAATCAGCAGTGTGATTAATCCACAAAGACACTAAACTAGCCCTCTTTACTTGATGTTTGATCTATGCAGAGTTGTGGAAGCAGCACTGGATGGGGTTAAATTAAAACTCAAAGTAATATGCAGCTCCAGTGTAAAATTACTGATGTGTGCAATTGTAGTAAATGCGTGACGAATGGATGATTGTCAAATTGTCATTATTTAAATGAATTAAAGTTAGTGTTGTGCCACTTTATTATTGTTAACCTATATTTTTATTGTAAGTCAAATTGAGATTGTAATCTAAATTTTGAGAGGCACCCGAGTGCATAAGAATTAATCACTAAACAAATGCAAGGAAAAGTATTTGCATAGCTAAACAAAAAAGCAAGTTACAATAAAGCAAATGGACACAATAAATAAAAAACGATTACATTTAATAAAATACAGACATCACTCAGGCAACTTTTCAAACTCTGGCTGTACTACAAGGGAGTCGGTGAAAATGAAGCCCTGGCAGTTGTGTACATGTGGTTCATCAAGTTGCATCATAACTGACAGTGAGACCCAGTGAGGTCAGAGCTCAAATTATTGCCCTTTTCATTTTCTGTCAAAGTGACAGCTTGCTTTGACAAAAGGTTAAAACAGCTCAAGCTGTCAGATTGAGTTGAACAGTTTTCACAAAAAGTCACCTTGGACAAAACAGGTGAGGCAGAGAAAACAGCAGTCTGGACTACAGTCAGTGCAGGAGATATAGTATACATGTAGCAAGAGGGCAAACCCATAGTCCACCCACACAGGTATGATGCCTGAGTTTTTCCACAGAAGGAAAAGCACATGCACATAAATGATAAACTTAATGATGGCTGAATTCTACTTAGCTGGTTTCAGTTTGAGGATGCTGGTATTGTCAAATCAAATCAAATCAAATCAAATTTTATTTATATAGCGCTATATCATAACAAAGTTATCTCATAGCACTTGTTAATATAGAGCAAGTCCAAGCCAACTCTATATGTATAGACCCAACAATT
>JAVQJF010037100.1:0-22066 GCA_036023855.1 Gadopsis marmoratus
TTAATGTTTTCTATTGTGTTAAGCACTTTGTGCATTTCGTATCTTTGTTGTAAAGCACTTTGAACTGCATTTCGTGTATGAAAGGTGCTATATAAATAAAGTTTATTATTATTATTATATTATTATTGTGTCATGGAGCTGCATGTTGTACATAGAACATAAGACTCTAAGAAGGATGAAAATCCTCCATGCTCTTTGTTGGAACATTTCCTTGTCTTTCAGGTAAATGCATCGGCAGCCAGCCTGAAGAAGAGGCAGATATGGACTCTAGAGCAGGACTCTCAGGACACCCAGATGGTCTACTTGCGCAGCCACCTGGGACGCTACCTGGCTTCTGACAAGGATGGCAAAGTCACCTGTGAGGCTGATGGACGCAATTCAGACTGCCGTTTCCTTATCGTGGCTCAATCAGACGGTCGCTGGGCCCTGCAGTCTGAGCAGTACCTCCGCTTCTTCGGTGGCTCTCGGGACTACCTGTCCTGCTTTGCCCAGGTAATCACTGATGCAGAGCTCTGGGCAATGCACCTGGCTCTACATCCGCAGGCCAACCTGTTGTCTGTGGCCCGCAAGCGTTATGCCCATCTCTGTGTGGAAGATGGGGAAATCGCTGTGAATGTGAACATTCCCTGGGGTGTGGCAGCGCTCCTGACCCTTGTGTACCTGGATGGGAAGTACTGCCTTAAGACCTGCGACAGCCGCTTCCTCAGCAATGATGGGAAGCTCTTGACGCAGAGCGGGAGGGCCACAGCGTACACACTGGAGCTGAAGTGTGGGAAGCTTGCCTTTAAAGACTGTGAGGGGAAGTATTTGTCTCCCATGGGGCCTACGGGCACCCTGAGGTCTGGACGGTGCTCCAAGCCGGGCAAAGATGAACTGTTTGATCTAGAGGAGAGCCACCCACAGATAGCTCTGGTGACAGCTAATGGGCGATATGTCTCCATAAGACAAGGTAAGAAAACACAGACACATCAGCAGGAGATGACGTTGTCACAAATCTGATTCTGCCTTGAGGCCTTGCATGGATGCACAAGCTGCAACTCCTGCAGCTTTCCAGGTTCCCTAAAGTCTTACACAGAATCCCAATGATCTGATTAAATGGGCAAAGGCTGACCTTATGTGACACTGAGGGTGGCCACATGAGCCTTTAACTGACACACACTGACCTACACACATACATAATGAAGCAGAGGGGCAACAGTGACTACAACTACTACAGTTAAAACTACTAGCCTATACAACGCATAGGCATACTGTACACTGATATGCCACCAGAAAACAGAGCTTAAAATTCACAGGAAGTACATTAACTTGTGGACATGCTGAATATGCATGGTTAAATAAATAGGCCACTCTGTAGTGGTTGACAACTGATAAGGGATGCATGGGTAATGTAGTCTGCACATCAACATGCATCGATATCACACTGAATACTGGCATTTCTCCAGGAAAACAAGATAGATGAGGCTGATATAGGAGACTATCAGCCTCATCTAGGAGACCTGAGACGAATGCGTCATTTGTTTGAGGGCTGCAATTGATTTAGGTTAGTCCACTGTTGGTTTTAAGTCATACACTAGTGAGTGATATGGTCATACAACAGATTTATTGTCCACCCATGTTGGGAATAACTACAGAAATAGATTTCTCAACAGCAATTTGCAATGAATGTTGTCAGCAGAGGTGTTGTATTCCTGAAACAGTGGATTCCCGTTATAAAATGCTGAAATATATAATCTATCATAAATGGCGATGTTTTTGAAAATCCCCTTTCATTTCCTCTCAAATGTACCTCCTGGCTTTGTTGGGTAATGGTGTTAACAGTCTACGCTTTTGCCCTCTGGGCTTACTGAAACAGCTGCTTGTAACCTATATGCCGTACAGTAATGCTCTGTATTATGTATTTACTCTTCGGTCTTGTGACAGGGCCATTATTTGATCAGCATGCAGCCATGGCACCACACTACTATACTGATATATTACACCTGCTCCACACTGGCTTCAAAGTTGTTGTTTTCTCACAAAAACAAGGTTGAATTTCTTTGATCAGTGTAAAAAATTGTAATCATGACGGTCATGCTTCATCTAAACAGAAGTGCACTAGAAGGACTTGCCAAGTGTTCAGTTGCTGATGGTCGAAATGGTTTGCTGGTCTGATTTGAAACTGGATTTAGGGCGGATTTGCATATACCAACAGTGCTTGTCAGCATACTTGGCCATGACACCCATGTGCAGGCTGCAGATTCTTGTCTGCAGGGTTGTGTTACTTCAGCCCTAGGTGCTGTAACTGAATCTCTCCCCGTTCATTGTTCCTGGTAAGCAGTGAGAGCTTCAGGCAGAAACCAAAGGACTGGGAGCACTGCAAACTGATTGGTATATAATATGTACATGTATATAATATGGACAGTAGCTTCATGTACAAATGTATGCATGGACAGAAATACTTGCAGCATACTCACATTATTTCTCTCTCTCTCTCTCTCTCTTCCTACACTTGTTCAGCACAAACAAAAGCTTTATCTTTCTTCGACACACTCGCCCACACATAGCCATACCATCCTGCTGCGACGAGTGGTGAGGTGGTGTTTTGAATTATTGATGAAGCTGGTCCCGGTTCCTGGAAGGCAAGGGGAGAGTCTGCTTTCAGAAACCCAGGCTGCCTCTCACCTGGGGCCAAAGCTTCTGCCCCTCCGAGTCCCACTCTAACCCGCTAATGTAACCTGCCAACCCCCAGCACATCAGTCAGTGCTGTTCAGCCAAATTTATACTGGTAGTAGACACTGAAGCTTGCATTCACACCATAGACTGGCTATTGCCATATAACAACTGTTCAGCAATGACCACTTTTCTTACCAGTGGAAAAGCTTGTTAAATGGCCGTGCAAAACATTAGCAGACTGTCCCTGGCTTCCCAACTTTCCAGCAATTTGCTGATTATGTTTCTTGCGGTGTGAACACCTGGTAACACTGAATGAAATGAAAAAGGAAGAATGGATGATAGTTTGCAACAAACACTGAAAAAATCTATATTAGGTGAAAGGTTGAATCTTAAGTTAGACTAAAACTGGGGCAGAAGTACAGAATGGAAAATCCTTACATGCTAGTAGCTCAAAATTCTTCAGTACTTGGGTAAATATTTCTTGTTACCTTCAACCTCTGGGTTCGACATGATGATTAAAGGAGAAGGGGAACATGGAAAGCAAAGAAGGGAGGATACAACTCTCAAAGGACTCTGGGACAATAGGAGAATGTTTGGAGACAGGTGGGCTCTTCATCCTCCTTAATGTCACCTGTGCCTTTACACATAAATTAGCACCTTTGTTTCTGCTCCATTTAGTGCAGAGGACTCATGTTGGCTATCTATTTTAAAGTGAGTACAAATGCAGTAAATGGGTTAGTAATAAAAGAAGGTCAGTTGTTATGAGGTAGAGCATGAATTTAGATAAAAGTGAGGTTTTGTAGACAGCAATGGGATGCAGTATTTTCTGTGTGCCCTGAGTTGGTCTTTATTGCCTGCAGTGTGTGTGTGTGTGTGTCTTAGCATGTCATGTAGATCTGGCACCATGTCTATCATCACCTCCCTGTGTTCCTCGGGTCTAAGTGGTCCACTCTGCCCTGAAAGTGAAAAACAGATGATAGTCCGAAGACACAAACTTTCCATTAACACGTGCAACACATACACACAAATACGTACATACACACATAATGCATGCGTGCACAGACACACGCACACACACAAGCACATAGACCACGAACAGATAAGTGAGTGAAAAATGAATGAACTGAAATAAAATAAAAAAAGCAGCAGAAAATGCAGTTGTGAAGGATGAAGGATTGGGAGAAAGAGGAAAATAAGGAACAGAAGGGGATAGTGGCATCAGCTTACCATTAATAATAGATGTCAGAGCCATCTATCGCTGATGGATTAGTAAGGCCTGCTCCACTTGCAGGCTGCAGGTAGGGCAACACCAGAAAGTGGAGCTGGATCTGGGGTCTGATCCAAAATGTGCCACTGCTGATGCTACCTATGTGTGTCTATGTAGATGCACCAGGGAGTGTACTGATGAGGAGTGTAGCGCGTGATCAGTGATCGTGGCTATAATGACAACATCTTATTTTGTATGCTTGACCAACTGGTGTGTCAAAGATGGTAATCAACAGAGCCATTGATATCCTCAGATTGCTGGCTTGCATTTCAGCATATCTATCTCTTTCTCCCCCTGTCCTCCATTTCTTTCTCTTCCTCTATCCTTCTCTCCTTCCTCTGCCTCCTCTCCTCCCATCTATCAGATGGCGGCTGTGGGGTCCCAGCTGAGCCCTGTCGGAGAATCATTTCTGGGTTGAATTAGTGTGAAATGGACACATGGAATAGGTAGACAAAGCATGACATTGAGTCGGGATGAGAGAGAATGAGAGTGATGGGCCCCCAGGCATAACTGCAGAGTACAGGAGCAGAAATATATGCTTCAAATGTACTTAAGATCAATGATATTTTAACCAGTTGTAAGACCTCATGATACCTAGTTTATCGGGTGTGAATAAAATGTGATTAAAGCATTGCGGTAGCTCAGTAACCATGACATCTTTGTCGACTGCCATCCCCTTTCTTCCTTCTGCAGTCTGTATCTACGGTCAGATATCAAATTACAGCAAAAGGCCCCAAAATAATCGTAATAAAACCGATGGGATTGACATGGTCATGAACCAGAAGCTAGGGCTGACTGGTATAAATAATTTAAATAGTTTTTGGTTTTTTTCTATTAAAAAACTGTGCTGTAGCCAGCCCTTTTAACTGGTGCGTGTTTATGCATCTATGTTGGATTATGCAGATGTAATTTATATGCATGCATCCATCGGTAGCCTTAAACCACTTGATGCAGCGTATCATAGTGAGCTCAGTTTTGTTACTTGTGAAGAACATATCACTATGAAATGTAGGAGAAACCTGGGCTGAAGCAATACCATTGCTTCTAGCCATGGTATTGATGGTCTATCGGTTGGTTGTCAGACAGAGTTTTGTTCTTTTTTGTTAATTAAAAGTACCCCCTCTATACATGAGTATACTTTGAGTTCTTTAAGGTGTATAAAACAATATAACTATTTAATAGATTTACATTTTTTTGCATGTTTTCCACATGTTTGATCATTCATAGCTCCTTCAGCTTCAGGGTTGAGAGGGGTTGGTAATTATCTGTACATCCTGCTAAGAGTGGACCATAAAATCCTCTGGTCTTTTCCTGTTTTTCCTTTATTCTTTTATTGGGGGGATTGAGGGATTGGACTGGTAGCACTTGAAAGCTGATTATATCAGAGCCCCGCTGTGAAGAGGGCAGATAGGCAGGGCCGGAGGTGGGGTGACGGTGGGAGGTAGGGTTTAGGGGGTCATGGGTAAGGGGAGGAGGTGGGGGAAGGGAGGAAGGTTAGAAGGATGACCTGAGAAGAGTGACACAGATCTGCGTTGTTAAAGAATTCAGAAAATGCATTTGGGATATTCTGGGATGCATCTAATGTGGGAATTAGCTCTCTGCGATCTGCAATCTGTTTCTTTGTGACAAACAATTATTTTCTTATCTGCCAACATTTGTGATAATGCTAACAGTTGAAAACTTGACAGTGGCCTGTTGCAATGTTAGGGCCTGTAAATCACAAAGGAATTCTGGAAAAGAGAAAAGGTTCATAGCAAAGCCGTTTGCTTCTGAACTCGGCTGACAAACCACCCAAAGCAGAGAGGCGAGGGATGTCACAGGGTTTGTGTTTCTCACATGTTTGACACCAACACTGTTTCCTGTGTTACCAATGAAAATGCTCAAATAATTGGTTTCTAAGTGGTTTGTATAAAATGTT
Source organism: Gadopsis marmoratus (assembly GCA_036023855.1). NCBI lineage: Eukaryota > Metazoa > Chordata > Actinopteri > Centrarchiformes > Percichthyidae > Gadopsis > Gadopsis marmoratus. Next base: position 5,841 of record JAVQJF010037100.1, read on the forward strand.
TGTCAATCAAAAGTGATTTTTGTCTAGGTGTTTCGATGCAATTGATGCAGAGCTTCACGGCGGTGTTATCTCAACATACCTGATAACACATATTTTATTGTGAGACACATTAAGTGTGTGATAGCTTGTCTCTGTAAGACTTTTCCGGCACATGTAGTTCTTTAGTGCAGTACATTTTGTCTATAAATGCATCCAGAACCACAATCAGTGAAAATGTATTTACCCTCAGGAAGGTATATGCTTGGCATGTCGCATCAGGTTGAGACAGAACCACTTAAGAATAACCCAATAACATCCCAGGATCAGACGTGATTACCAACTCTTTCATGCTGGGCCAAGCTAAACATAACAATGCAACCTGATTAGCAAGCCTGTATGTCGTCATTTTTCCGAACTACTCTGTTGGTTTTCGACTTGCCACTGAGAATCCACAGAGGGTAAAAAGGAGGTCTGTAGACGAATTTGTTTATTTCATGTGCAACTCGCAACATTTTGATGCTGTCTTACCTCACCTCTCATGCAAGTCTTAAATGTTGTAATATCACAACTTGTCTGCAGTGAGAAATAACCAAAATGGAACGTGACCACTAATAAAAATTGTGAGCAGCAGTGAATGGATGGATTTCTTCAGACACTAAATAGTCCTGTTATTAAGTTTTAATAACAGGATGTGCTTGCTATGCTCCTCTCAGGTGTAAGCCTTGCAGCCAATCAGGAAGATGAGACAGACATGGAGACGTTTCAGATGGAGATCGACAAGGAAACCAGGAAGTGTACGTTCCGCACCATCCAAGGGAACTACTGGGCTCTGGTGGCCCATGGGGGCATCCAGAGTTCTGCCACTGAAGTGTGAGTGAACGCTTTCATATCACTTATGCAGAGTGGCAATGAACACATCATCAGTTGTACGAGTCACATTTTGTACAGTTTGCATCACAGATGTGGGTTTACAAAAGGAACTGTTGGCTAAAGACCAAGAGTGACCTTTTTGCATAAATGTTCCCCTTTCATCACATGCAGCCTTCCACTACCACACATAAACGTCATAAGTCATAAGATCGCAAGTTAAAATTCAAATACTCATGAATGCTGTATAATAAAACAAAGTGAATTTCATAACACAATGGCAGATGTGTATTAAAGGAACACTGTCACAGCACACAAAAAAATATGCCATTGAACATGCAAGTCAGAAGTGGTTGACCACTAAAACTGAAAGAATGACAATAATAGGGTTAGTTCATTGCATGCATGTGATGGTAAATAATAGCACATAGTGAAAAATCACTGCTTTGAGTACATGATCTCAACCTCCTAAACATATCTTAGCAAATCTGGTTTTATAGAAACTTCAGTCTCTCTTAGTTGACCTGCTTTACCTTTTTTAAGGCACTCAACATGTAATCCCAATATTTCTAAGAGCACTTTAAATCAAAGAAAATCTAATTTAGTCTCTCGTGACAACTGCAGGTCAGCGAACACCATGTTTTCAGTGGAGTGGCTTGGCCACAAGGTGGCACTAAAAGCTAACAATGAAAAATACATCTGCACCAAGAAGAATGGCCAGCTACTTGCTGTCAGTGATTCAATTGGTAAGAGACCATTTAAGGTTTTTTTCTCCTTCTTTCTCTCCTACCAGTCTCTTCACTATTGTACCTCCTCCCTCAGACCCAACCTCGGATTTCTCTTATGTTCCCTCTGATGTGTTTTCATTTTTTATCTTGTGTCAGGTGAGGACGAACAGCTCACTTTGAAACTGATCAACCGACCTATGCTGATCCTGAGAGGAGAGAACGGATTCATCTGCCACCACAAGAACTCCAACACACTGGACGCCAGCAGATCGGTCTATGACATTTTCACTCTGCAATTCACTAACGGGGTCTACCATATTAAAGGTCAGGATATACCCACTCAAACAAGACTGATTTAATCCCAGCTTCTTTTTTACTCCCATCTCTCAAACAAATCCACATTTCAGCAATGAAATACACCAAATGACTTAATCACATGTGCGAGCATATAGACAAACCCAACATAAAGTAAATCCTATATTTAGAATTTTCAGTTTGATCATCAGTCCCACTTCTACTGTTAGACCACACTGAATAACACTTCTGCTTCTCTACTCTTTGTGGATTTAAACTTTCAAGATGTTTGAAAAGTTGGGACTGGTGATTATGTCTGACTTGGTATATTTACCCGTTAAATCCTGCAGGTGTGGAAGGTCGGTTCTGGTACGTGAACAGTGCTGGGCTGGTGTGCTCAGACGGTGAAGCCCCTGAGGATTTCTCTCTGGAGCTCCTGGAGCGTGGCCGCCTCGCCATCCGTTGCAAGAACGGCAAATACCTGCGCGGAGACAAGGGAGGCACGCTGAAGGGAGACGGACTCAGCCTGAACAGCTCGGCCCTGTGGGAGTATTAATACAATCCAATATTAGTCCTAACCCGAGGTCTAACTCTGACCCCTCTCATCATTGACTCTCTGTGGTATTTTGAGGTGAAGGACAGTTACTCATCAGCGACCAGTTGCAGCCTGTACTGATTTCATTCCTACTTTTCGTCTCCTTCCTGTTACTGTGCAAGAAGAGGAACTGACCATGCATATTCAGCCAACATGTTTTGAGTCGGTGCTTGATTTTGAAACAGCAAAATTAGTGTGAATGAACATTAGAGTTTTGTGTTTGTTCCTTTTCCAATGAGCAATTTGCTGCAATAATTAATTATTGTCTGAAGCTAAACTAGGCAAAAATCCTCATTCAATAAACACACATAGATTTATAATGTACAAAACCAAGCACCAGCGTGACATACAGATCGATATCTTTTTATGGCATCCTCTTTCTCCTGGTCTTTATCTTTACAGCCTTTCTGCCACTCCTTACATTATTGACAGCAAGGCAACACAGCGGCAGTAGAGGTGTGTAATGACACTTGTCATCCAGTCTAAGACAATACAATGAATCAGGGTGCCATTTGAGTCATCGTCACCATTACCATGATTTTACCATCAAGTCATTAGCAAGGTACTGCTGTCTGAGGGTGTTTATTAGCAGACAATATTCTATAGTCACCTGTAGAATCAGTAAAAGACTGTAACCAAAAAAACATGGTAGCAATACTAATAGGGTCATTCCAACCTGCAACTGGAAGTGGATGTATTTTTGTTTTTCTTCTTTTTTCTTTTATGAACATAAAGATACAAAATACACTTGTATGGCTGGTTATGTTTTGTTGTAATAATGTCACATTTCTATCAGAATTATAGGAATCAAGGCCAAATTATCCACGAATTTTAGATCTGACCTGGTTTGTGTTATACACAATGACAGGTACGTCATTCATCGGTGACTGTCCTCCTGTGTAACTGCACAGCTGGAAGCTTAACATCCACATAGAAGCATACTTAGACCAGTAGTTTCCAACATAGGGGTTGGGCGTGGTCCCAGGATAAATGTGAGGCATCACTATGATCAAAAAGGCATCCGATAGAAAAAACATATTTTTTAACGCAAAATTAGGTTGATTTGTTTTCTGACTTTTCTCAAATTTTTTCTTTCACCTTTCTGGGGTCCTTAAAAATCATTCAAATAACACAGTCTGAGAAGGAAAAATCACACTTTGGTTGAACTGCTCACTAGTCATAGTTGGCCACAGTAGGCCATACTCTCTGATTAGGGGCCACTGAGACTCACTGATGTTTCGAGGGTCCACTGTTAGCTGCCCTGCAAGAACCCTACTGGCACCCGAGGTCAGCATCTGGACAGAAACCAGAGACTTCACCTGGGAGTCTCCACAAGTCAGGACCTGCTGCTGCGTTGGACATATTGAGACCAGCAGCTCACACAGCTGACACCTTGTTGTTGCTGTTGCTGTGGTGATAGCTGGAGGTGCCATCAGTTTCTCACCAGCCATTGTTGCTGTTTTACTGGTTTGCTTTTTTGGCCAGTTAACTTGGGGATGAGATCATAGAGTCTCTCTCCAGACTTTTACAGCACAATCAAGAACAGGAACTGTTTCAGCCATGGTACGAGCAGGAATTAGTACAGTAGGTTGTCATGGCAGGAGCAGCTACTGTTTTTGATGTTGTGCTAGCAGGAATCTGTGCAGTTTTCACCATGGCACAATGTGTTATTACTGCCATGCCGAGGTCAGGAAACCTTACTGTTCTTGCCACAGGGCGAACAGTATTTTTCACAATGATCTGAGCAGGAGCAGCTACTGGTGGTCAAACTGGTTACTGGTTTCTTCTTGTCCTGCTAAATGTCTTTCTCACTGCCATGTTTCTTCAAATCCTTATTGAAACAGTGATTATGTTATTTTGACAAACAGCCAGAGATCCTGGTAGGACTGCTTCTTCTTCTTCTTCTTCTTCTTCTTCTTGTGATTAGGAGAATAAATATTCATGTTCTCTTGATAAAAACTAGTCTTCACCTGGTGATATAAACACAAGAGGCACAACAGGTTCCACTTTATAATAAAATATATGGTTATTTTTTATCATTTTTTTCATTCCTCATTCAAAGGTCGTACCAGTGACATAATGCATTGTCCTTGGTGGTTATCAAACGCAACAACAAAACAACATAAAACAATTTTATAATTTTATTTTTAATGTCTGGACATGAACGTTTTAACAGACCTGAGGGGTCTTGGTGCAGAATAAGGTTTTATAAATAGATATAAATTAATATAAACTCATTGAAAAAGATTTAATTTATATTAGGTGCTAAATGTTTGTTTTTTTCAATATTACATTTCTGTAGAGGTCAGCCTGTATTTATTTATTCCTGTGACTGATGTAAACATTATGTATTAATTACAAACATAATGACTGTGTTAGTCTGTGTATTAAGAGCTCTATCTTGTCATTTCTCTCACTCTGGCTTTAAGCCCTCCAAACTTATCAGGTGCTGTGTTGAGGAACATGTAGACTTTCTGTCCTTTACAACTTTCTACTCGTGAAAAACGCCTGAAATGTGTTGCTGCGGCAACTGATTGAATTATTGACAATCAATGCGGCTGTTTGCTAAAGCTCAATTTATAACCAGAGCTGATCTGCTGTTATGTTGAGTGCAATGCAAATATGTAGAAACAGTCACAGACTCCATAATCCATTTGAAGGCTGCTAACATTATACGGTTACTCTCCTGTGTGTCTAGTCCAGATTGAAGACTTAAAGAGAACTGTGTTTTCTTTGTGTCAATTGCTGTATATTTCATTTGAACAACCTCTTTGGATGATTACAAGCTTTATTCAAGTGATCGGATTACTTTTGTATTTGTTGGTCATTCATAATCAAACCCCTGCAAACTACAAGTGTGCAAATATGTGCACTTGTTCAAGGGCAACTATTGTACAAGATATTAGGTCCTACGTCATCATTACACCTACCCATCTGAGACATCACTAGACTGGAGTTTTTCCATTTGGACCGTAATTGTATATATAGTTTACTCCACCTGAGCTCTTCAGCCAGCTTGTGCTTAATGTAGCGGTTTGTAAAGTGAAGTTGAGCAGAAGCACACAACTAACAAAAAGTGGTGATGCAGGTGACCATTATTATTAGAGCTATAGAACACATACAATAGCAAAATAATTATGGAGTCACATGAGAATAACCGTGAAGGGACATAGAGTAGTTCTTGAGTTAATTTATTGTCATGTGACTGGAACCAAGTAATCGCTCTCTTATACATCAGCAAATAAGATCAAGTCATGCAACAGCAACAGCAATTTACAGCGATAGAAAGGAGCACTTAAAACAACATAATCACTATCATGGACATTATTATTCAATGAGCTCCAAAGACATATTATGTAACACAAAATAAGGTCTGAGGCAGCTGTGTAGGCTCGACAGAAGGAAAACAAAAAGTGTTAAATTATAAGGAGAGGGTTTTCTCTGAGTTCTCTGTAAATGCTGAGAAGAGATCGGGTCATCTGCCCCGTGGACACACCCACGTCAAACGTCCCTGAGACTCGGCTTTGCTGGATCTGCTGCAACAGGTGCTGACATGTGAAGGTGAAGAGGGAAGAGATGGAAGTTCAGAAAGAAATAACACCCAAAATAGTTAAGATGTCAACACAATCACAGACAATGACAGAAACTATTGTGTGTATCTCTGTGGTCTTCTAAATGTCTATTAATAGGAAATTAACTATATATAATAATAATAATAATAATAATAATAACAACAACACCAAAGCATTTTTCGTCCTTTCACGCCACTGTAAATTGATTGGCATCACATTGGTATTAGGTATTTGCAGGGCGCACCTGTCATTACGTTTACAGGCTAATTATTCATTCAAATGACAGATGATTAGGTGATAATAAGAATAATTGTTAGTTGCAGCCCTAATGGACAAAATGAAGCACATGTAGGTACCTCGGCCCGCTGAGCTGCCTCTCTTAAACCTAAACTCTGGGCACTCTTTGTGCAAGCAGCCCTCTCAGGAGCCCTCTGCAACAGAGTCTGTGTGAAGGAACAGAGCAGAAATAACATCAGGTTGTGAAAGCTGCATGGTTATTTTGGATGGTTCCATAAAGACTCAGATATGTCCTCCTCTAAAACATCCATTATGTCTGTGTAAAAAATCCACAAATGTCAAACAAAGCTCCCCATACTACTAAGTTTCTCTGAACATGCTGTAAAGGTTGGCCGTGGGTATGTTTGTACCTGTACACGGCGCAGCACAGCATGGTGCAGTCCGCACACCGCTGCTATAGAAGAGCTCTCGACATGAAGCGCCACTGTGGTCAGGGACTCCTCCCCTACATTTACCTGGACAACAAAAGGAACACTCAACTGTTTTATTCAAATAACACAAGATCAAATATACAGGGTGTATATTTAACACTTTATTTTAGGCATATAAAATGAGTTAATGTGTTACTTCTTTTGCAGTCAGTTTGACCGTGTGTCCGTTTGGACCTCGAGCATGGACAACTGAGCTGCTTGTCTCGTCTCCTCTGCGTCCCGTCTTCACTCCTCCAGGACCTTCAGACAACAGCCATTCCAGTAGAGAAAGGCACACATCTTGAGGAGCCAATTGAGGATTCACATCTGAGCTTTTTAACACCAGTGTGTCCCTCAGTAACTCTGATGACACCCGTACACTTGCTGAATACTGCTCTTGCTCAGGCTTTGAAGCACCTTCTCCTACCCCCTCCCCTCGTCCACTGCAGCTAATCCGGCGTGAGCACACAAAAGCCTGGATGGTATCTGCTGTGGTGTTGTTGGATTGAGATGGGGCCTTTCCATGTGTGGCCGTGGGACTGTTCACCTGCAGGGCGTGTAACCAATCCACTGTCAGTGTGTTCAAGGGCAAACTGAAGCAGCTACTCTGTGAACCATAAAGGTTCGCTGGCTCCTCTCCCAGGAGACTCGAGAGCGAGAAGATGAGTGAGCAGCTCACTGTCACGGGGAAGGATGTGTCACCTGCAGCTGCTATGGGCAGTGATACCTCTAACGTTTCCCCTGGATGGAGACTGTGGAATGGGAATGAAAAATTAGTGGAGGAGCTTTCCCCTCCTGCGCTGGGAGAATAGGACAGAGGAAATACAGTGATGCTCAGTGTCCATCCTCCTTCCAAAACATAAGGACTTGAATTATCCAGGACACATGTCAGGTTCAGAGAGTCTTTTTGAAGCAATCTGCTCCACTTGGTCATGGCATGACATCGGATTGGCTTCTCCTGGATGGGAAGATGCTCTTCACTATTTGTACTAGCTATCAGCAGGAAGCTGATGTTAAGCACCTGATTCAGGTGCCCCAGGATTTGGTTTTTGGATGTGATGGCAGTTTTCAGCGCTGACGCTCTAAAGGAAAAAGCAAGGAAAATCCCACGCATATCAACAGAAAGTTAATTTTATCTACTGACTAAATTCAATTCAGTTTAATTCACATAGCGCCATATCATAACAAAGTTATCTCAGGGCACTTTTTCATATAGAGCAGGTCTAGAGCGACTCTTTATTTACAGAGACCCAACAATAAATGTCTACTGTGTCTTCCATTTCAGTGCTGCATTATATTAACAATCAGAAAAAAAACACGTTTGGGTGTATACCTGTCGCAAACATCCCCAATAGCAGACAGGAGGTCCCTGACGCTGCGGCCGTCCTGCGTTGATGGCACCTTGGACGATCCTGCATCCTCTCTCCCCACAGGTAACGTAATCCTCTGCAACTGCCCGCTGACAGACAGCCCCAGCAGCTGAATTACACCTGTATGCAAGGAAAAAAAACAATAGATTAGTCTTAAGAGTCACAAGTTAAACTAGGACATAAAGACATGTACAAGGATACAATATAGAAGAGATTGAGGCCCAGTTGTGAAGCAAGCGTCTAGGCTCAGTTACATCATTGCAACTGAGCTTGAAGAGCATCTTAAATACCGAATGCAGAGCAACAAAGTTCTTCAGTAAGCACCACATATATATGTGTTTATAATCAAAAAATGTCTGCCACATACATGTTAGACAGTTGTTGTGCGTAACTTGTTTCGATTAAATTTACATTACAACAACAAAATGCTTTGCTGATGAAGTGACAGCCACCACAGAGCAGAATAACCTCTAGTTTCTGCTTCCTAATGGAAAGCAGGATCACCGCCTGCTGCTGACTTGATGCACACCTTGATGACTTAATAACGGAAAGACATATTCTACTGGCCACAGCCAACTAACGTGCAGAGACTTGAGTTAGTAACTCAATCACAGTGAACATTGTATCACCTTTATTTTCTCATTTATTTGCTGTCAGAGTCACACCAGTCTCTGTGAAAAGGATCATATGATTTAGGGGATTTTTGCATTAAACAAAGTTGCTGCTCAGCATTTGACTCAGACACACTTGAACACACTTAACAAGAGTGAGCGTTCAAAGCAGTCTCTGTATGCAACTCTGTTATTACACTTAACTAAACCATATGTATTGGCTAACTCACACAATTTTAAATGGTCTGCTAGTTTATTTTTATAAAGTAGTGGTGTGAATTTGTGTCATTTGCAAAGTCAACACTTCTCTGCTCAGCCTGAGTCTGCTTACCTGCAGTGCTGCATGTAGGCTCAGCCAAGGCGATGACTCTACACACATTTAAGCTGGTGGGGCTTTGGAGGACAGCGTCTGTCTTACTGGATACCTCCTCATTCCCTTCTTGGCCTCTCCCAGATGTTCCCCCTGATAGATCCAGTCCCAGCAGATCTGACCCAGTGCTGTAGTAAAGACAATTTTTATCCACACAGCCACACACCACAGGCCCCGGTACACACCTCTCAATAAACCCAGCTGTGTTGACCCCTCCCTCTGGTCCTCCCTTGTCCGTTTTGATCAGCACCACTCTCCCTAATTCACCTACTGCCACCAAACACTGTGCATGGCCCAAGCCCGGACCCGTTTCCGTGACAACCGATGCTCCAACAAATACGACTGGCTGCTCAAGGCTATGCAGGACTCTGAGCCGTGATCCTGGGGGACGCAGAGGGAGGAAACACAGGCACCCGTCTGGCAGGCCACAAAGGATAACCGGTGATTTGGCGATGGCAGCGTCGATCCCAAACAGAAGTTTGAAGAGGACCGACTGGAGGCGGACGTGGCCGTCAGTTAAAGTAGCCTCCGATGAAGAAGTGGAGGAGGAAGATGGTGGTGTTGTATCACTACAATGGACACAAATCAGCACAGGCTTCCTTCTCGTCCCTGCGTGTACATCACCCGAGACTAGTGGTAGACTGAATGAACTGAGCATCTCATAGCTGCTGGACGCTGCCTGTTGTGGAGAGTTGTACAGAGTCAACATCCAGGACGCGTCTCTCTGGGAAACAGTCAGGAGCACAGAGCCCACGGGGAGCAGCGATAACACTCCTTCTTCTGGAACAACAAGAAACTCGGAGGAGATTTTCAGCTCAGCTGGACTGGAGGATGCATCAGCTGGGGCGCTTTGAGGAAAGATCACACAAGTAAGAGGCATTCACAGGATTACATTGAACACATTTTAAACACATGGGCACTTACTCAGGCACTTGGAGGAACTGAATGAAAACCTAGCTGAACTGTCAATGCAGTAAAAATGGACCACCTGTGTGAAGGTTCCTACCTGGATGCCAGGAATTGTAAAGTGACACAATAAACTCCGCCCCCACAGGCTACATAGAAGAGCTGCTCGTCATGACTCGCAACCAGGTCACTCACAGGACCAGGAAACTGAAGGACAGCCTGCAACAAAACAGCACAGAAAACGTGGACACACGAGTTAAATTGACCACCTGACCAACCCAGAGAGGAGTGTTGCTGTTTAACTGAGCTGCCTGATCAATGGAGTCTGTGAGTTTCTTGCCGTGAATTTTCTCTCCTGGGTACTGAACACGTAGACCTCTTCGCTGCCAGTGCAGAGGAGCACGTCTGTCCCAAAAGCAAACTTGACACTCGGTGTGCATGACGCTCCTGACGAGCCAAACTGTTCCCAAGTCTCAACAGTGCACCGTCCGTCCATAGCCACAACACCGAAGAAGAAGAAACTGGCTAGTCGGTTAGGCGCACTGTTAACACTGTTCGCTGAGCGAAAGATGCTAAAAGTGAATGTGTGTGTCGCAAAACTGGACGAGGTAATCCTTGAACCGGTTGTTGATGGGACGCCCTCCCTCACGAAGTTCCGCGCGCCGCCTTTTTGACCAATAACCAGTCAGAACTACATTACCCATGAAAAGCAAACGGAAGTCTGATGCCAAACGGTGGATGTGGGTTTGGTGTTTAAAATTCGTTCTGTGCTCAGCGAAGAGGGCAACGGACCAGAGGAATAACTTCTATCTTCTTCTAAAAACGATTTATTAAAGACGTATTGTTTGTTGTTTAACGTTTCAGCGCCAGTGGTAGTGTGCACGGCCGAGAACACTGGGTGGCGCACCTGTTCACCTGTCGTGTTGTCGACCCATGAAGAAGAAAACACGTGGTCTTCATCCGCCAATCAAAACAGTCGAAGTGAACATTCGCCGAAATTTGAAAACACTGTTTAGCTCGGTAGCTTTAGGTGCTGGTACACTGGTTCAAGCGCAAGTTGTTGACGTTTATTTAAACGCCAAACACAATGGACCCATTCAGCGATGAAGACATCAAAATGTATTTTTATGAGAACCGATTGAAAACGTTCGAGGGGTGGCCATTTGACGAAGGCTGCTCGTGTACCCCGGAGAACGTGAGTGGCCGTCTAAAACGTTAGCTACACCTTAACGCTCGCTAGCTAACTGTTAGCTCTAAAGCAAGAACAAAAAACAATAAAACAACGCTAATATTCAAATTAAATACGTTGTAACCTTACCGAGGGTTTAGCTGTAGGCTGTAGGTTTACGGCTATTAGACAATCACTCCAGGAAGGCTATTCAAATATTTAAATTTATTGTATTAGATTAGTAGCTTTGAATTTGAGGCGTTTGCGCAAACATGTTACTGAGGTTCTGCCAGTGACGTTCAAAGTGCTTTATGTTATTTATATTGTCAATGTTACGATGTTGAGAGAATACTTGCTTACCTTTGAGCTGTTTTCGAGTAAGTGATTAACCGTTTAGTCTCTAAAATTGCCAAATAAAATGTCCCAGGGCCCAATGTGACCTTCAAATAGCTTGTTTTGTCTTCCCCCAACCCAAAGTTACTCAATTCACAATGATATAAAACAGAAAAGCAGCAATTCCCGACATTTCAGAAGCAGGAACTAGAGAATATTTTGGTGTTTTTTTTTCTTTGCTTAGAAAAATGGCTGAAATGATGACCTTATTTTCAAAATACTTGCCTGTTCATTTGTTTCCTCAGATGGCCAAAGCTGGCTTCATACACACACCTTCAGACAACTGCCCAGACGTTGCCATGTGTTTCTTCTGCCTCAAAGAGCTGGAGGGCTGGGAGCCGGAGGATGACCCAGCGTAAGATGACCGCATTACTATGCTCGTGGGTCAGAAATGCAAATTAAATGACAGGAGATTTGTGCAGCAGCGTGTCTTTTTATGAGTTGGAGTTCTTCTTTATTTAACTAGTGTGATTCTCTGGAGAAATAGGTTGGTGTTGTAACCAATGCAATATGTTCCAGTCGGATAGGATGACAAATGGCTCACAGCAAGCAATAACACAACAGCGTTATTACAAACAAATAAATAAAGTAGGTTGTAAAGCAAAATATTTTTAAATGAGCACTCAGAAGTTTAATATTGCACTTCAATAAAGTTAGGGGGCTCGAGAGACTGATTTTAACAAAGAATGGTCAAATTTGAGGTAGCATAGACAAAGATACCTTGATATACTGCTTTTTCCTATTATGAGTCAAGCTCCAAAAACATCTTCTTTTTTTTTTAAAGACCCTCTGACTGGTAACTCAACGTTCTTCAGAAGCCATATAATAAAGTGTTTTTGTAGGCAGAATAGTATTCCACGTGACTAATAAAGTAGTTTTTAATATGTAAAATCAGTGGAGTGCATTAAAAACTTTGAAACTCTCTTGACCCAGGGACATTATACTCTGTTTGGCTGATGGGTGAAAACCCTACTCTTAACAGTACAGGTTGGTTTGGTGAAGCTGATGTTATGTGGCCAAATAATTAAGTCATCTGACTACCTGAATATACTGAATGACCAGGTTATTCCATAAATTGATTTTTTTCTTCCCTAATGGCACGGGCATTGTTTCGATAGGTTCTGCAATGTCACAATATTTATTTCTGTCCAGAGTTGCATTAATTTTTCACCAAGATCTTGTATTGATGATGGGAGAGTCGGACCACTGCGCAAAGTTTTCTCCAGCACATCCCAAAGATTCTCAGTGGGGTTAAGGTCTGGCCTCTGTGGAGGCCAATCCATGTGTGAAAATGATGTCTCATGCTCCCTGAACCACACTCTCACAATTTGAGCCTGATGAATCCTGGCATTGTCATCTTGGAATATGCCTGTGCCATCGGGGTAAATCTGGACTCATCAGACCACATGACCTTCTTCCATTGCTCCGGAGTCCAATCTTTATGCTCCCTAGCAAATTGAAGCCATTTTTTCTGATTAGCCTCACTGATAAGTGGTTTTCTTACCTATTTGCTTAGTTAAATCCAGGTGGTGACTTTTTGCTTAGTTAAATCCAGGTGGTGACTTTTTGCTTAGTTAAATCCAGGTGGTGACTTGGTTTTTTTGGCCAGGCAGTGTTTGTGTGCTCAATTTGCAGATGGTCCTTGAAATAAAATATTTGTCTCCCCTTCATTCCTCTCTTGTGTTTCCAGAACCGAGCACATAACTCATTCACCATCCTGCCAATTCATCACCCTAAAGAAGAAAGTAGAAGAGCTGTCTGTGGAGGAATTCTTCAAACTACAGAAGGAGAGGCACAAGTTCATCATTGTACGTTCTTCAGAGTTCTCCATAACTTAATGACTTTAATCAATTGACTATTTAAGTCAGGTAAAATTATGTAGTTGCCAGTTTTTCCAATCTGTTACTGTATTCTTTGTTTTTCATCCATGTCTGAAAAATGAATTAGTTACACACCTGACAGTGTTAGTAGGTTCCTGTGAGAACAAGGGACCTTGGTATATTATTTCTAATCCATATTTCATTTCCTCCACTCACAGAAGAAATCCTGTAATGAGGCCATCGCCAAGTTTGAAGAGGCAGGGAAATTGAGAAGAGCAGATATCATCAAGACAGCTATGGGTGAAGAGTGACAGGTGAATAGATGCTAATGAATGATGGGCGGTGTGCGGGAGATTCTTTGTAGAAGGAAAGCGACCGACTGTTTCTCCCTGAACTAATTTCTGTTTTTCATATGTCTTCTGTATATCTGTCCTGTTAGATGCCTTTTGTTTCCATGTGATCTGTTTTTATTAATTAAACTTGTTCCTTTTGGTTACTCTATCTATTTATTTATTTGCTTATTTATTGGGGGGCTATTCTGATGGCAAATGATCTCATGTGTGGCATTTTGGTGAGTCTACAAGAGGACAGCTATACAACCAATACACTCAAGACGTTCTGTTTCTTTTGTCATCGTTACCATGGAACTATGTGGTCGTCTCCCCATGTTCTTCTGTAATTCTTTTCCCTCCATGCGTAAACGTGTGCGCGCCTCCCCAATAAATCCAAGTCCCTCCCAGGCGGCTGCTGCGGTTCTCATCCTCGTGCAGCTCTGTGACTTGATTCATTCAGTCAGATTGAGCTCTAATCTGTAGGTTTTTTAATCGCTGCCTCCACGGGGAAGCCTTTGGATAACCTCAGCACCACAATACTGCGTGGGGGGGGGACTGGATCGGCGCTATAAAATCCGTGTCCGTTTTGCGCGTGCGAGCCGCAGCGGTTCAGTGTCGTTCACCGAGGCAGCCGTCACGCGCCGGTGTTTACGCGTGATTTCAGCCATCACCATCACCTACACATGATGAAGCTCACCTTCGGCTCTCTGGTGATCTCAGCCGGCATCTGCGGTCTTCTGAGCTTCGCTTTTTTGGCGACTTCCCTCGGAACCGAGTACTGGTACATCATAGAGATGAATCCTGTGAACATGAGTGACTTTGAGGACATGAGCTCCCACTCGGGGCTGTGGAGCATCAACGAAGGTAGGTTACGTTCCCATAACGTCCTCATAATGATGCACTCAACCACACTGTTTAATAACCTAATTAGTGATGGAGAAAATTGGCATATAGGTATAAATCCTGGATGCTTTTCTCCTGTTTTAACCAATATCCAGGTGGGAAGATGTACACAGCCTATATTGACTCTTTCAGAGCTGACTACTCCGGGTACACTGAGACCGAGCTGCACATGCTGAGTGAGTCTCTCCTCTTCCAGCATTGATGAAATCGTGCACTCCTCATAACGCGTACTCTGCTAACGAAGTTTCACTGTGATGGCCATCGTCCATCTCTTTCTGTGAATTTGTGTTTACATGCAGACATGCATAGTGCAATAGTGGTGGTGCTTCCCTTCAGCCTGGTGCTGCTGCTGTTCGGTGGCATCTGTGGACTGGTCAGCTCTCTGGCTCGGAGCCCTGTCCTCCTCACCGGCACGGCCTCCTACTTCTTCATCTGCAGTAAGTTGAGGTTCAGCTCCTTCACTCAGTGCCCACTGGCACTCATGTCCCAGGATGATTCAGTCCTACCAGTGTACCTACGACAGCTGGTAATACTAAAATTAGAGGAGAGTGTTCCCATCTGCACAGTATGGACTTATGCAGCCTCACAACTACCGTGCCGGTGCTTTCTATTGAGAATATAATGCATCATTTATCACATTTAAGACACAGTTGTGTTTGAAACATTGAAATGACACATTATTGCCAGTAAGTTGTAGGAGAGATGGTGTTAACAAAAATGCCTGGAAATATAACGAGAGAGGCACGCATTAATGCAATGCTGCTTTGGATCATTTACTTCATTGTCAAATAAAGCAGGAGCCATTGGGTGGTGGCATAAAGGAGTGAGGATTGTCCCGACACATGCTGCTGAAGATCGTTTCGCTCAAATGGCAGCGTGTGGCGAAGGAACAGGATAGCTCAGAAATGTGCACCCCACCTCTGCAAAGCTCTTTTACACTGTAAACAGCATTTTACCCCTCATAGGTTTAGTGTGGCAGTGGTGCCTGTGGTGGAAAATTACTCCCACTGCTTTCAAGATTGAAGTACATTGGAAATGATTATTCTTAGGGTTCAATTTTGTTGCACAAAACATTTAAGTCAAAGAATATAATTGCAGAATGGTTATTTAATACAGTAGATAGTGTCATACAGATGATAGCCATGTCCCTTTGTATGCAAGTATTCCATTTGATGTTTTAGTTCTCATGGAGAAACACACAAGCAGAATGATCTAAAATAAGATTAATAGAGCACAGAACATGCATAATTTCTTTGTTTTCTTTTTGGCTTAGATGAGAAAGCAGTCGCAATCAGTGTCTCCATTCATATAGCATTTAATGCGCTGGTGATATTACAGAAGAAAGTGGAAAACACTAGAAAGCTGTGGCGGGTTTGGTGGAATATATATATATAGCTGGAGCGAGGCCATGTGGTTAATTTCAGCAGATGGGAGCACTTTATGTGCAGGGCTGAAATTGACCTCATGTGGTTAAAGGGATTGATGTTTATTACAATCTAAGACTGATTGGCTGTTTGATTTGGCCTGTGTGTGTGTGTGTGTGTGTGTGTGTGTGTGTGTGTGTGTGTGTGTGTGGTGTTTCTTCTGTTAAGTATGACCGTCTGTCGGATG
>JAVQJF010037111.1:0-10137 GCA_036023855.1 Gadopsis marmoratus
TGGCCCTGTTTTGGGGGGCACCGCGGGGCCACGGGCCGCACTTTTCACCCCGCGGGCCTCGGGGGCCCGCGGGGGGGGGGGGGGGGCTTCGGCCGGGACGTTTTGGAAACGCGTCGGTCTCGCGGAGAGGAACTGCACGACCGCGACACTTCTTGACCCCCCTCTTCTCTTCCCCGGAACCGTGAGCTGAAGGAGTCAAGGAGACAGTGAGTGGGGGGGGTCGCTGACAACCAGAAGCTGGGTTGTAACTTGCTTGTCCTAACTTGAGAAAAAAAACGCCACAAAAAAAAAAAACAAAAAAAAAAAAAAAAGGAAAGAAAGAAAGAAAGCCAGAAAGAAAGGAAGAAGGAAAAAAACCGCCTTCCTACACTCCCTTCGATGGTTTCCCTCTGCAGAGTCAGTGCGCCGAGCAGAGCTGCGGACGGTCCGGGCTGCTGTGCTCCGCTGGGCGGATTCACACCAGCGGCTTTACACGCTGCAGGTCCACACACTTTCTGATTTACGACGCCGTGTCAGCAGGCAGAGTCGCATCTTTGTGCGACAAAAAATGTGCCAGAAACCCCTCACATGCCTCAAGACGAGACCTCGGCTGAGACGCGCATTACAGCTTCAGCAGGGACCCGTGTGATATTTTGCCTCTTTTGTATTTGGTGCAGCTGATCTGTATTTTATATACAGTCACCTGTAAGAAAATCGATCAGATGATCAAACGGGCAATCATTAATACACGTATCTAGATATCACATATCTTTTTTTGGCGGGGGGGGGGCGCACATTTCATTTAAACTTTCACTAGATTCACTTTCTCTGCCCTCGCGCGCGCGCACACGCAATGCTCACGTGTTTAATGCAGCTGTATGGTTTCTCCGTGTGCTGCAGGGATGGGACACTGATTTCCTAAGTTGTGTCCCTCAGAAGTGGGCGCGCTCATTAAACTTTCATTGTGCACTTGTTTTTATGAGGGTTTGCTCGACACTGAATGAGGCATCTGAAGAGCTGAAGGAGGGCGGGGTGTGTGTTTGGGTGTTGTGTGTGGGGATAGAGTGGAGCAGAAAGGGAGACATGGCGCTCCTCAGAGTGACTGCCTGCCTCAGCCTGGCTCCTCCACTGGGGCGAGGGAGGCAGCTGAATCCCAGGGCAGTCGTTTCTATCAAGTCAAGCGTCTGGAAGCCCCACTTGCATGTTTGGTCAAGGGGTAAATAATAGATCAGGGATTAGGCTTGTGTAGAACTCATTCCAGGGTAACAAGCTGCTGAGGGCCCAGGATATGCATATTCATTCCTCGGCCAAGGCCGTGGGAGAGCAAGGACCATATGCCTGTTTGTCGGCGGGCTTACATTGCTAATTAAATGAGATGTTACTTATGTGAGCAACAAAACAAAAAGCCTTTAAAGGATTGTCCAGAAAAACACTAGATGTGAATCTATACTTCAAATGCTATAATGGTGCTTTAATTTGATTCGGACAGTGCTTTCTATTCAGCAGCGTTTAATAACCATGTAGACACCAGGGGCTGTGGATAAGTAATATGACATAAACTGCACATCAAAGCAAAACATGACCTTTCCTTCTTTGCTGATAGCATGTTGCCAACCTATCAGATGGGAAACCTCTGTTATGACTAACACAAGATGTGTGATAGCATAGTTATGATAGTGAGGTCTGCATGGCCACACTCACTTCTCAGCGTATGTCTTTAGCTCATAATTGTTGGAACAATTGTGCTTCTGTATTGCCGGGTGGGCTGCACGAGCAGGGTCCATCATCCCATTAGTTTATTGTTGTTGAAGCAAAACATTGATTTAGAAATTATGTAATGTAGATCTAAGCTCAGGTGCAGGATAGCGTGTGTTCTAGAAATGACATCAATACCCATTCGCACCAACAAATACATGTAGAAAGAAACTATAAAAACGAGGAAACATTTCAATGAACGCATGCTAAGTCACAAATTGTTCATACAAACCAAAATGTTTACTGACAAAGTATTTTGTTTGTTCTTTCTAAAATATTCACTCGTGCAATACAATATCTGCTTATAGCAACTAAAGCATGATTTGTGTTTTCTGTGGTTATGTTTCGGTACTTGCAGCATTTGTTTAAGGTTAGAGAAAGATCCTAATCTTGACTGAACTGTGAGAGACACAATGCTCACATTTAACATGATCTTTACCTAACCTTAACCAGTGCTTTTGTTGCCTAAACCTAACCACACCCGGTACATAGGATGTAAACCCTGGTCTCTGATATCATAGATCCAACCAAATCCATGGGGGGATTTTATGCGCATCATACACCACAGCCACCTCCATATGACTTAGAGAGGTGAAGCACATACACAAAAAGATTTAGCCACTGAACATAATCCAGGCAGCCATTAATTTTGGCTCAAAACTCAAAAAAAAGATTAGCATTATGTAAACTTAATTGCAGTGACGCAGTCAGCTATTGAACATTTAGACAATGTGTGATGTGAAAGGTGCTGCCGGTCTGTTGGCCCTGTACAGGTGTAACATGCTGACATGTATTTTAGACAAATGCTAGTCTTGGATCACAGCACAGAAAAAAAAATCCTATCTAGGTATTGGTTAATTTTACAAATGTCCCAATAAAACTAATCATTGCTGTCAGCTATTAAATGGAGCATGGCACTTTCTGCTAGAGCCAGTAACTGGGTGACATTTGCTTATTGCAGATATATCCCTGTCAGTGTATATGTAAGCCAATAAGGAACAAGAAACTGCCATAGAAATGCCAAAGATATGTTCAAAAATGCTTGTTTCTATTGTGTGAAAATCCAGTCTCAGATGGGCTCCACTGCGTACCACCCTGGCATTTAAGCAGACGCTGACATTAAATATATACTAAACACGTATCCAGTAAAAGCAGCTTGATAGGGAAGGAGAGTACATGTTTATTTGTCGCTGTGACAGGATCCCACTGTTCACTAATTATCCAGCGGGACCACTGATAATGAGCTATTGAACCTGCTATGGAAGTGTTCCACCTCCTGGGAAGGACATCAGCTGCTGCACCACACTTGTGGATCCATCAAATCCATGGAGGTCCACCTGTTGATTAAGTTTCTCTCAATAAAGCATAGAAAGGCCCAGAAAGGTCAGTTTGGCCATCGCCAAAAACCCTGAATAGATATTTGAAGGACTGATTCATACTGTTCTCTTCACCAATCAGGAGATTGTTAATGGCTCCAGGAATGTTTCTTTAGAATGTTTCATTCCAGATAAATGCCACACTTTGTTGGTATTTTCTATTAGATATGTTGTGTGCTACCATCAAGTCCAAAATCACACACTTCTTTACAATCTGTACAACATACAACATCCTGTATTCTTCGACCCTCAATTTGGATAATCAAATAACCATAAACTGCAAAACATTGAGATCATTTCAGGCATCCAGTGTTCATAAATCATAAAAGGATCAAGAGATTTAATGAGCAACACTAAAGAAAAATTGTGATACAGAGACAAATCTATAGCTCTGTTTTTTTTGCTTGATCTCTCCTAACTCATGGAGAGGGAAGCACAGGTATTGGAAATAAGACAAATACTTTTCTCATCTAAAAGCTGTTTTCCAACTGGGCAACATTTACTCAGCACGATCAATGTCCCATGTCCTTGGTCTCCTCTTTCATGCTCAAGGGAAATATGAACTTAAATACAACCTCACCACCTTAATTTACCCTTTCACCAAGCAAAGGACAAGCTCTCTTGAAAGAGCCCAAGGGAAATAGCCTGACTTCTTGTTCCCACACTTCCTGAGGGGGCTAACCGGGGTTGAGATGGCACACTAGTTGGGTGAGCCATAAGTGAGTGTGGCCCTGAGGTTCATGGCACCATGGATACACACAAACACACACACACACACATACGCTGCTGTCTCCAAGAGGTGGGGTCTTGTGAGGATCAATTCTTCCTTTATGAGGGCTCTTGTCTGTTGAGGATAGGACCAGAAGGTCATCAGATGGGAAGTCAAACAGAGGTCCACATCATCTCATTGGGGCAAAGGTTACCACATGAACAAGGGGGCTTGTGCACACAGCATGTGTGGGAGTGGGTAGGGGGGACTTATGCAAGGTCAGCGACATCACATGCATACAGGAATGCACATGATGGCAAAGACAGAGTGTAGCGTTTGTGATGAGGGAAGGTTTTGAGCTAGAATTGTCTGATTTAGGTGCACAGATTGTATGTCTAAAGGCTGAAAAGAGGGAAGAGAAGAGTGGTAATCAATGGTTTCTCTGTCCTGGGGTTTTGTAAGGCAGCCCAAGGTCTCACAGGATTCAGCATGAGGATGGCTCATGCTTGAGGTCAAGAGTGGCTGATAATTCTCCCACTGACTCCAGTGAGAGATATAACATCCTCCTCGGGGCATTGCTTAAATAGAAATGTGTGCAAACAAGCTTTAAGTTGTAAGCAATTGAACATGAATTTAGTGAGCAATTCTAAAGGTTTGTGAGTTTCAAAAG
This sequence comes from Gadopsis marmoratus, assembly GCA_036023855.1. Lineage (NCBI taxonomy): Eukaryota > Metazoa > Chordata > Actinopteri > Centrarchiformes > Percichthyidae > Gadopsis > Gadopsis marmoratus. The sequence goes on from JAVQJF010037111.1 coordinate 4,490, forward strand.
GCACCCAGTATGATAACGGCTTCTTATAATCTTATTCAACAAGAAAATGTTAGATACTAAGCAAATAGAGTCATCAGCCGTGCTACAAAGTGACTGTCTGTCTCGTCTCAATACAGGGGGAGTGATGTTCCACTAAATGCTGTGCAGGTTCGACATCCCAAGTGGCATTTGTACAATCAATGTTTCTTTAAAGCTGGGGACTTGTGACTCTTTAGTATCTTATTGTCATCTCCTGCAGTTCTCAGGTTCTTTCCTCCCTCAGCATCAAAGCTAGGCCACATCAATGCAGACAATATCCCCACTTACCTGAGGCAGCAGGCGGAGACTGTGCTTTCACAATTCTCCATGGAGTGTCATGTCGCGCCTCTCTTCCTTCCGCTGTCAGCATCGGCACACTGGGGGCTTGTCATTTGGTTCTTGAATTTTTCATGCAGGTGCATTTGCATGATCGCAATTCTGTGTCACTTTTTCCCCTGGTAGATTAAATGCTGCCTAGCACTTGAACTTCCCCTTTGACTCTGCTGAGGCAGAACAGAGGTGAGACAAGCATGCTTATTGGGATTGTCAATGCAAGAGCTGTCTTGTTTCAAGGGGTGGCTCTTCGCATTTTAACAGTTGAGCAATTAGACACGAGAGGCGCACAAAGACAACTTCAGACAGGGGTGGGCTTACATTTGCTACTGTATTGTTTACGTTTGCATCTACACATCTGAGTCAGTCATATTCTGTGGCAATCCAGTAAAGAAGGTAAACCATGCTGTGCAATCTTAGTGACGGCGTATATCACTTGGTTGGGTACGGCACATAATCTAAGCAAAACAACAGCAAACAACATTGATTTAATCCAGCTATATGGCACATGTGAACCGGTGTTACATATATTCACTGTGACAAGCAAAGTAGTCTGTTTCAATCATACGAGCGAGTTTATTCACTTGGCCGTCCCTCTCCAAACACTCCATGGTCATAACGGAGGCTTACGATGAAAATATCCTTTGAGCCATGATTTATGTCAGCAGATATCAATTTCAGAGATCTCATTTAAACTTGGAATGAGTATGAATCTTGTGGGATGAGCCTCTTTTCAGTCACAAACCTGAAGCGAGGTTGATTCATTCTGCATTTCCTTTACAGAGACTGATTCTACAGTAGGTTAATGAAATGTGTTATCAAAATAATGTTTGTTAAAGATAGCTTATGCTGGATACTGTGAACATGTGTTATTCCTATTGTGACAGTGATACAGCAACAACTGTGGACTACTGCATATCAGCAAATTAAGACATTAACACTCTTCATTTCTTGTAATGCATCTCTGAATGGTGTTTTTTGGAGCCAAATGTCAATACTGCTGCAACATGCTTGGTTCAAGAGAGTATAATAATTTACATTTTAACTATGTGTGTGTGTGTGGGGGGGGGGGTCATGAAAGCTACCTTGAAGAAGCTTATTGTGTGATTTTGTAGAGTGTTTCAGCTCAGTGACACTTATCATGTGCCCAAGTAGTATAACCTGTCCCCAAGAAGCAGTTTTAATGGACAAAATAAATGTTATAATAAATGCAATATCATTTTCCCTATGTTAGGTAGTGATTGTGCACATAAGACAGGAAACACAAGCTAGAGAGCGACATGACATACAACTAAGGGAGGGGTGATGATTAAATGATATGAACTGATTTGTAACCCATTTTATACAGCCAATGACAGCTTTTAGATGAAAGAAGTAAAAATCAAATAATGACAGAGGTTGATGTGAGTGTGTGAAAATGTTTTCTTGTTACTTTAAACGCAGGAAGAATGTCACTGACAATATGAAAGAGCGCTTGGCTGAGATCTGCCTTTTAAGTGCCTAAAATGCTCTCAGATCTGAATTAATCTGTCATTAGTGGGGCAGACAACAAACACTTAAAAGAGGGCAATACAGGCTGCTTCAGACATAGGAAAGAGCAGCACCAGGCACTGTCGAAACATGGTGGAACATGCCTGTGTAGAACATGCAAGCAACTGGAAGTTGTCTGGGGCCAAATTATATGATGAAAGAGGGGAGAGTGAGAAGATGAGCCCTTTGAGTTTACCAGCTTCCTCACAGAGAAATGTGTTCACTTGACTTTCTGTTGACCGCATTTTGCTATATGATCTGCCTTACTGCAATCACTTCCAATGTTTCTTACAAGAGACAATGTACCTGAATGTTTTCGGCGCTAGCTGGTTTTGTCTTTACACAAATATATTTTGAACCTGTGGAGGATTTTTGGCCGGACGAAGAAGGTACAACTGCAGGGACCAGACTCAAAACTCATGACAAGAGAGACAGAGAGAGAGAGAGAGAGAGAGAGAGAGAGGGGTTTATTCATAGATACCATGTGTCAGTTTGTGTGTCTGAGCAAGAAACAGGGGGCAGGCAGATGTTGCGCATTATGCACCAGTCTACTGCCTCTAAAATTGTTCCGCAAATGAGGATCTTAATGAGAGGCAGTGTTCGTGGGTCAAGGAACAACCTAATCATACTAAGTCAATTGCATCTTTTCTATGTATGTGTGTGTGTGTGTGTGTGTGTGTGTGTGTGTGTGTGTGTGTGAAGCACTGAGCAGATGAACCAACATTTGTCTGACTGAAGAGGAGTGCCAGTCCTCATATTTCTTCATTTTCCTCTCTCACCCTGCGCTCCAAATCTGGCTGGACAGTTAAGTACATTAGCAACACAATATGGAGTTGTCTTGTCTCACCAGCAAAACAGATGTCAAGCACGTGCCTTTATTCATTTTCCCTTTGCTTGCATGCCGTGCTCAAAGCTCCCACTATAGGATTCAAGACTCAAAATGCATTGAGCATGACATGTTTGACCTTACAACAGATCATTGCAAACATATAAAAACAAGGCAAATATCAACAGGGGTAAGGTATAAGAGTGTCTATTAAATGAAAAACAACATTTTAAACATAAACTGCCATATAAAGATCAATATCTATCTCAATGTCATTTCTCTTTACCGTCATTTGTGTGGTTGTTGCGCTTTCATATAACGACAGGGATTTATGGCTTTGTAAAACAGCACTCGGAGACACAGGGGAACCCTCATTCTATGTAGTGCACGTGTGTGTGTGTGTTTATAAGCTATGCATCACCTCTCCTTACAATTGATATGTTGCCATTTTCTATTAATATTACTGTCATTTTGATACATTGTGATATTTCTCTATATTTCTCTGATGATATGGACATATGCAAGACCACTTTAATGTCTTAAAGGCCTTGAATTTAATCTATTAGGTGATTAAAAATTTGTATCAATTGTTTTGACATTTTATTACCCATAAAGATAGTCCAGTGTTTTATTGAAATAAGATTTTATGACAAACAATAAATCAAAATGCACAGTATTATTGTTAAACATGTGTACAGAATAATAATAAATAATAATAAATCCCAGATTATTAACAAATTGCATGGATTATTTTGATACATTGTCTTTTTTTATGTATGGTAGACCTTATCCAGTATTTTAAATTGATTTTTGGAGAGAACTTGATGTCCACTGGCCTTTTGTTAAAGCAAGCATTTGAACCTGTCATAGTAGGAAAAGCATGTGTTACCAATACCATTAACCATCTATTCAAGTATTCATTTTATTATTCAGACTTGTGCTTTTCCTACTGTGACATGTGAAAATGTAGAATGCATAAACTACATAAAGTTAATGTAAAACCATCCAAATTAGTTTGATACCTCATTCATTTGACATTTTCCTCATACACTCCAAAACATATAAATTAGGTGGATTTAAAACCATAAATAGCTTGTTAACATGGCCTGCACTGCTTATAGTTCTGCCCTGGATAGGCCTAAAAGTGATTAAGTGGGTAGAGAAATATAAATGTAGCATTGCACATACTGTATCATCTCCATCCACAGTATTACATGATTAAGAATTCTTTCACATATAAGTTATTTATAATTTAGAGCCAATACATTTAACCCATGGTGGTTTGGACTTGGTGTTAATCGTTGCTCAGAGTTGGTCTTGGTCAGCTAAAATGTGTTTATGATGAGAGCCCAGTGGGAGACATGGGCTGACTGAAAAAGTCACCACCTGGGCAATTCACCAGACTGCCAAACATTGTACAGGATCGTAATTTTATGTCAAGTTCTCTCGATCCCATTAGCAAGGATGGATGCTGTTCTTGAAAATGTATCCTCAGAGTGGTGTTTAATAACATCAAACCATGTATGCTCACAATTTTTTATATTATGTTTTTATGCTTCCTGTTGTGATAAACAAGCTCATCAAATAGTTTTAGTAAATAGTAGAGTAGGCTGCTAATTTAAGACTTTCAACACACAGACTATATAGCCCAGTCATTTAGCCAAATGTAGGCCTAAACATGGAAAAATATTATATTAACCTTAAGGTTAGGTTTGAGGTCCATACATTTATCAAACTGTATAATCCCAAATTGTCCAAATTTAATAGGTTTATCTTGTACATACGATTATATTGTACATATTAATGCCCTTAATAGATAGGAAGGTAAAACAAAACAACATAGGGAGTGTGAAAAGTGTGGAAGTTTGAAGTAAAGTGTCACTTTTTTTTTTAGCCTGTACCAAACCTAATTTTATTGAGAACCACTTAAAAAACAACAACAAAACAACTCCTTAAGGTACCCGGAGCAGCATTTGGAAACCGCTGCAATTGGATTTGGATTATCCTACCGTACGTCAACGGTAGCCGTCGTAAAATGACGTGATTACGATGACGCGGAGGGACATACCGGAAAACAGCGGGCTTGTTTGAAAGGAGGAAAGCGTTTACGTAGTTATTGACAACGGTGTGATTGAGCCAGAAAGTTTGTTTTCGTTTTGTAGGAAAGGCTACTTTTAGTACTTTTTCTTTTTAAATTAAACCCTGCCGTTGAAGCAAGCAGCGACGTTGTTTGGGGCGCTGCCTTTACGCGGAAGGCTGGCAACAGCACACAAGACCCAAAATATGAATGTTTGACAAGTGGCTAAAGCTAGCTAAGATAGCTAACGTTAACGCTATTTTGTATTAGCGCAGTGCTGTAAGGCTTCTGCTACAGTGTTAACATCTGCCTGGTTAGCAAGCTATTGAAACAGGTAAGACACAAACTGTACGCTTTTCCTTCAGAGCGAACAGTGAGCTTGAGTGTCTCATCCTGTGAGTGTGCTAAAGACATCTAACTAGCTAGCTAACCTTAGATGCGACGAGATCCCCTGTCGAGGCCCCCCTTCCAAATGAACAGGGGCATCGCCGAAAACGGAAGTTATGCATGCTGATAACGTGCCATCCGTTTAATCTTTTAAAGTGTTATTTCTCACATGCGAGGCTCCACTCTCAGTTGCTATTTGGCTTCCTTTTCAGTCCCAAAATGTCCTCCAAAGACGGCACTGGCGTCCTGATTTTGGAGGAGCAGGTGAAGAGTTTGTCAGATGAGTTGATGCAATGCCAGGTATGTATGTATGAATGTGTATTCTTCATATCCTATGAATTGAAAACTAGATGTGAGTGAAGAAAAACGTTTGAGGGTTAAAGGGACCTAAACATATATCGTTTAAAAACCTTGTGCATCCTAGGCAATGACAAGTGAAAAAGGACGGCGGAGTCCTTAAAAGTCCGTAATAAAAAC